>PVIU01012078.1:0-61681 GCA_004026605.1 Ondatra zibethicus | reverse complement strand
ATTGTCTTGAGTCTCAGAAGAAACTTTGTACATTTGCACTGTTAGCGCTGTTAGAGATTATGAGGATCATTGAAATTAGACTAAATTATTTTTCATTGTTGTCATTTTTCTTTATATTTATTTTTCTCTGATACAATAGATCCCTGACTATAGCCTCTCCTTTCTCCACTCTTTCTGGTCCCAGCCCAAATCCCTATTTTCTCAGATCTGCTACTATTCTTTCTTTCCTCCAGAAAAGAGCAAAAATATCAACCAAACACATCATATCAAATGCAATAAGACTAGGTAAAAACCCTCCCTTGAAGGGTGGAAAAGAGAACCCAATATGAGCAAAAGGATACTAAGCTCAAGCAAAAGAGCCACAGATAACTCCACTAATTAGTTAGCAGCCTTCTAAACACCGCAAGCTAAACAACCTAGCGTGTATGCAGAGGACCCGGCACAGATCTGCGCAGGTCCATGATTGCCACTTCAGTGGACCTGTGCTGGTCCCTTCCCTGTGTGACAGGGGTTGCTGAGCTCCCATCAGACTGTTTCCCTGGGTGTCACCATCATGGTCTCCACCTCTTTGCTCACGTTCTCACTCCTCCCACTCTCCAACTCTACTGTGGAAGCTTTGCCCAGTGTTCCACTGCGGGTCTCTGCCTTTTTTTCATGATTTGTAGGATTAAGGTTCCAAGGTGACATTTAAGATATTCATCGGTCTGACTACAGAGCAAGGCCAGCTGGGCACCTTCTCTATTGCTTAGGGTCTTAGCTGGGGTCATCCTTGAGAATACCTGGGGATTTCACTTGTGCCAGGTTTCTTGCCAGTCCCATAATGGCTCCCTCAATCAAAATATCCCTTTCATTGGTCTCCTCTCTGTGCTTGCTCCATCTGGAATAGCCATCCCGTTCCCTCAAGTTCTCTTCCCCCCCTTCTTCTCCACTTCTTTTCCACTTCCACCCTTTGTTTCCCTCCAACCCTGTGCTCCCTTTCTGTCTTATTGACTGTGTCCTTTGCTTCAGAGTACCTTCTCAATTTCAGGAGGTCCCGTGCTGTGTGTCTGTGCTACTGCTGTTATGTTTAGGAAGTGATCTTCTGTGATCATGCATTTCAGGCTACTTCCAACTTTTTTATTTTTCAGGTTCAGTGTGGTTAGATTTATATCCATTTGGACTTTAATCCATTTGGACTTGGGTTTTGTGTATGAGGGTAGATATGGATCTATTTGGATTCTTCTACTTGTTTGCATCCAGCTATGCCAGCACTATTTATTGAAGATGGTTTCTTTCATCCATTTTAGAGTCTTTGTCAAAAATCAGGTGTATATAGGTGTGTGGATCCAGACTTTTGATTTGTTTCCATTGGTCAACCTGTCTATTTTTATGCTAATTCCAAGCTGTTCCATTATTGCCGCATATATAGAGCTTATTGTCAGGGATGATAATGCTTCCAGAAATTCCTTTATTATAACTGCAGCCTCATAAAAAGATTTTGGCAATGTTCATTTTGTTTCTATTATGAGGAACAGTTTGAGGATTATAGGTATTAGCTCTTTGTAAAGTTTTGGTAGAATTCTGCACCAAACTATTTGGCCCTCAGTTTTTTTTTTTTTTTTTTTTTTGGTTATTGACTGATTCTTTTTCCCTGCAGTTTATACATCTATTTTAATTGTGTACCTGGTCTTGATTTAATTTTGGTATGTGGTACCTATTCAGAAAATTGTCCATTTCTTTTACATTTTCCAATTTTTTGAAGCACATGTTTTTGTAGTATGATCTAATGATTCTTTGGATTTACTAAATGTCTGTTGCTATGTCCCTCTTTTCATTTCTGATTTTGTTAATTTGGATGTTCTCTCTCTGACTTTTGGTTTGTTTGGATAAGGGTTTATCTATTGTTGATTTTTCTCAAAGATCTAACTCTTTGTTTCATTGATAGTTTGTAATCTTTTCTTTGTTTCTGTTTTATTTCTTTCAGTGATGAATTGATTATTTCCTTTCATCTACTCCTCCTGGGTGAATCTGCTTCTTATTGTTCTAGAGCTCTCAGATGTTCTGTTAAGTCAGTAGTGTGAGATTTTTCCACTTTTCTTTTAATGTAGGCACTTTGTGCTATGAACTTTCCTCTTAGCATTGCTTTCTTAGTGTCCCATAGGTTTGAGTATGTTGTGCCATATTTTTTTATTGAATTCCAGAAAATCTTTAATTTCTTCTTTATTTCTTCCTTGAACAATGGTTGATTCAATAGAGTACTGATCAACTTCCATGAGTTTGTAGGCTTTCTGCAATTAGTGATTTTGTTCAATTCTAATGTTAAACCATAGTAATCAGATAAGATACAGGGCTTACTCCAGTTTTTTTTGTATCTGTTAAGGCTTGCTTTGTAACCAAGTATGTGGCCAATTTTAGAGAAGGTTCTGTGAGATGTTGAGGAGGATATATATTCTTTTGTGTTTGGGTGGAATGTTTTAAAGATGGCTGTTAAGTCAATTTGAGTCATGACATCTGTTATTTTTCTTATTTCTCTGTTAAGTTTCTGTTGTGGGACAATGGATTTACCCTGTAAAGATTTATTTCTTGTACTTGTTTAATAAACACTGATTGGCCAGTAGCTGGGTAGGAAGTATAGTCAAGGTGATCAGGCAGAAACTAGATGCGGGGCAACAAGAGGATTTGATGTTTCTCCTGCTGTGCCTCAACCTTGATTTTGTTCAGTCTTCCTTCACTATGTCTCCCTTTCTCTGATTTGGAATAAGAGTAATTTTCTATGACATTGTATGTTGGAATGATGTAACTTGTTTTCTGATTTTACAAGATGTTACTGTCAAGAGACTGACTTGACTGTCTCTGGAAATGTTAACAGTATTGGTAAGGTTGATGCAGACTGTGCGGAACCTTGAAGTAACTAAATGGATTTTCTTCATGACTAATGGATGAACATTAGCCTATACTGACATTGGTCAGAATAGAATGAAACACCTCCCAGATAATGATGTATTTGAACATGTGTTTCTCTTTGGTGACTTTCTTTTTATTTCTTGTAAAACCTTTAGTAGGATGAGCCTATCTGGATGAAATTTGTCAATGGTGATATGATGTGAGTCTCTATAGTTTCAACCCATTTCTTTTTCCTCCGTTTTTAGAGACAAGGTTTCTCTGTGTAACATCATTGGTTGTCCTAGAACTAGCTCTTGTAGATCATGCTGGCCTCGATTTTACACAGATCTCCGCATCTCTGCCTCCCAAATGCTGGGATAAAATATGTTCACCAACAAGTGGCTGCATGTCCATTCTTTGTGTCTACTGTGTTGTGGTTGAAGCTAATCTTCCAGCCTCCTTCTAGTGCTCTCATGTCTTCACCCACCATTACAGACTCTATCTGTAAATCATGTAAGATACAATAGAAGCAATTGTTATTCAGTGCTAGGCTGGTTTGCCACCCTTTTACCTATGTAGCCCTGGCTGTCCTGAAAGCAACTCTGTACAAGAGATTTGCCTCAAACTCAGAGATCCCCATGACTCTGGCTCCAAATGGCTGAGATTAAAAGTGGGCCAATATTCCTGGCTTTATTTTTTTCATTTTATTTTATGTTGGACCTGGAATGTAGGCTTCTGTCCACATCAATCATATGTCGTTGTTCAGAACATCACTTATATTTTAAATTTTCAAATTTGGCAGAAGGTATCATTTTGTTTCCCAAGATGGCATTTATTCATGACATTAATATTGCCTGAGCCTTCTGAGTCATTGGACCGCAGGCATATCACCTTCTTTCTCCCTGTTGTATATGTTTTGAATTCATAAATGAAAATAAGCATTTTACCTCTATGTATGATATGCACCATGTCGGTACCTGCTCCTCACAGTGGTTAAAAGATGTTCTCAGTGACTGTGAAGTTGACATAATAGATAGTTGTGATCCTCTAAATAAGTACTGTCCATTGAGACCACCTCAAGGTCAGCAAGAGCTCTCTACTACTGAGCCCTTTCTTCTTCCCTATGTTGACCATGTATGATCAACATTTAAATTACTCATGTTTCACCTGTCCCTTTGTAACTACTTAAAGTCACAGTGCCATTCAGTAAATTCTTATTGACATTATAGTTTAAATTAGGGCGTTTCCGGTTTCTGGAAGATAAATACAGAACTCTTTGTAGAAACATCAGTAAAAACCTCTGAGTTCTTTATTTCTCTTTTGTTTCTTTGACTGATTTTTGTTAGGAGACAGGGTATAATATGTACTTAGGGCTGTCCATGAACGGACTGTATATATTAGGCTGGTATTTAACTGGGAGGCAGATATGCATCCCTCTGACTTCTGAGTGCAGGGGATAAATGTGTGAGCCTCTACTACAGCTTCTCCATCTTATTTTTTCTTTTTGTAGTTTGGGATTTTTATACAATTTCTCTCATGTGTAATGTTGACCTGTTTACTTTTCTCTCATTGCTTTTAATAGGGATTTCTTTTGCAATGTGATATCCCATTCACAGCGTACAGATATGACAGACTTGAAAATATTTGGTGATTATATGATAATGTCTGTATCATGGAATAAGTGTGAGGACCACCAGGGTCATATGACTATACAGTCAGAGAAGTATACATTTATAATGTTGTCAGTATCATGCTCTCTGTTGTACACATGACCATATGCGACATTTCAGAATGCAGTGACCTATGATGATGTGCATGTTGACTTCACTTGGGAAGAGTGGAAGTTGCTGGATCCTTCACAAAGAAATCTCTACAAAGATGTGATGCTGGAGACCTACAGGAACCTCGCTACCATAGGTGAGACTGAATTTTCCTTCAGGGTTTCAAATAAGGGGACATCTGTCCTTATTTTTTATGCTCTTTTACAATCTGATTGAGAAAGAAGAGTGAGTTAAGTAAATCAGGCATGTTTCTAAGGTTTACTGAAGATAGTAACTTAAATTTTGTACAGTTTTCAATAATATACCATATATTTTCTGGTACTATTTTTTAGGATACAGTTGGGAATACCATAATACTGAAGAACGTTGTCAAAGTTCCAGAATTCATGGAAGGTAATTATCATGTGCAACCTGATACAAATATCCCTCTTAAGACATTGTAATGCGTTCTAGATGTTTTAAACAAAAGCAAGTATAAGGAAGCCCAGGTTCATGTGCATTGATGATTATTAAATTATCACAAAACTACACTCCTCAGTTATAGATAGGTGAATTTCATTTACAAGGCACTCACAAGACAAGAAAGAAAATGCTTCAATAGACTTCACCCTTTGAATCCTAGCTCCATGAGAGCTATGTTATAGAACTGCCAATCTATTAAATTTCTTACCACCCATATTAAGAATGGTATATATGTTGAAGATGTGATAAGCACATCTCCAAAACTTTCTAATAAGCAAATGGTTCATAGTTAAGCTAGTGTTACCCGTATGCTTGCTGTGACTGTACTAAATTTAGTTAGGGGGCAGTTAAAGTCAAGAGTCAAAGGGAAGTCATTGCTGAGAACTTAATGCCTGTACTGCATGTCTATGAGGAATAGAAATTCAAACTATGCTATTCAATGTGTAAATCTTATATATATTATTCATTCTTTACTTGGTATATCATATATTATTCTGTATACAAGTCATATGACCATATTATCAGACATAACCTACCACACACGAATGCCTGAATTTTTCCAGGTCTCTTCAAATATGTAAAAAAATCTTCTATAGAAAAAATATTCTGTAAATGTGATCCAAGTAATAGAGGTTCTTACCATGACAGGTGTTTTCAAAAATGCAAAACAACCCCCTAATAAAGGGGAGCAACATGAATAAAAACACAATGATAACACCGTAAGATCTTCTTTATTTTTAAAATTGAACCAAGTCATGAAATTATTCATACATTCATTCATATTCATTAATTCTTATAAAGATTCAACAGTTTATTGAATATGGTAAAGCTTTTTCATGTTCCAATTATCCTTGTAGGCACAAAAGAAGTCATACTGGAGGGAAACCCTATGAATGCAATCAATGTGGAAAAGTACTTACCCAACGTGCTAATCTTCAAAGACATAAAAGTACACATACTAGAGAGAGACCTTATGTATGTAATCAGTGTGGTAAAGCCTTTATACGACATGCTCATCTTCAAACACATAAAAGTACACATACTGGAGAGAGACCTTTTGAATGTAACCAGTGTGGTAAAGCCTTTAAACGACATGTTCATCTTCAAATGCATAACAGAACACATACTGGAGAGAAACCTTATGAATGTAATCAGTGTGGTAAAACCTTTACACATCACAGCAATCTTAAAGTACATAGAAGAACACATACTGGAGAGAAACCTTATGAATGTAATCATTGTGGTAAAGCCTTTACACAACTTGGAAATCTTGAACAGCATAAAAAAATACACACTAGAGAGAAACCCTATGAATGCAATCAATGTTGTAAAGCCTTTACACAATACATTAGTCTTCAAATAAATCAAAGATCACATAAGCAGAAGAAACCTTATGAATGTAATCTGTGTGGAAAAGCCTTTGCACATCCTGTCGGTCCTCGGATGCATTTTGAAGTAACTTATACGGAAGAGAAACAATATGAATGTAATCCATGTGGCAATGCTGCTGCACCACATGGTAGTCTTCAAATACAGAAAAGAACTCATATGGGAGAGAAACCCTATGAATGTAATCAGTGTGTTAAAGCCTTTGCACGTCGCAGTCATCTTCAAATACATAAAAGAACACATACTGGAGAGAAACCTTATGAATGTAATCAGTGTGGTAAAGCCTTTGCACATGACAGTTCTCTTCAAAGACATAAAAGAACACATACTGGAGAGAAACCTTATGAATGTAATCAGTGTGGTAAAGCCTTTGCACATGACAGTTCTCTTCAAAGACATAAAAGAACACATACTGGAGAAAAACCTTATGAATGTAATCATTGCGGCAAAGCTTTTACATGACATGCTCAACTTCAACGTCATAAAAGTACACATACTGGAGAGAAACCTTATGAACGTAATCAGTTTGGTAAAGCCTTTACATGATGCAGTTAGCTTCAAAGACTTGAAAGAATACATACTGTAGAGAAACCGCATGAATGTATTCTGTGTGGTAAAGCCTTTACAGGACATGGTAATCTTCAAACTGAAAAGAACTCATATAGGAGACAAAACTTAATGAATGTGATCAATGTGGTAAAGCCTTTGCACATCCCAGCAATCTTCAAAGACATAAAAGAACACATACTGGAGAGAAACCCTATGAATGTAATCAGTGTGGTAAAAACTTTTCACATCACAGCAATGTTCAAGTACATAAAAGAACACATGCTGGAGAGAATCTCTATGAGTACCATCAGTGTGGAAAAACCTTTCCACATCACAGCAATGTTCAAGTACATAAAAGAACACATACTGGAGAGAATCCCTATGAATTCAATCAGTGTGGTAAAACCTTTGTCTATCATAGTTCTTTTACAATTCATACAAGAGAACATACTGGAGAGAAACAATATTAATGGAATCAATGGGGTAAAGACTTTGCACACCACAGATTTCTTCACATACATAGAACACATACTGGAGAGAAACCCTATGAATGTTATCAATGTGGTGAAGCCTTTACACAATGCAGTAATCTTCAAAGACATAAAAGAATACATACCAGAGAAAAACCTTATGAATGTAATCAGTATGGTAAAGCCTTTACATTACATGCTCAGCTTCAAGTACATAGAATAACAGATACTGGAGAGAAACCCTATGAATGCAATCAATGTGGTAAAGGCTTTGTACATAAGAGTCATCTTCAACTATAAATAATTACACAGCACATCCTGGAGAGAAATCCTAAAAATGTAATCAGTGTGGCAAACCCTTTACATTTTTCAGTAGTCTTTAAAATTATGGTAAAAAGTAATACTGCACAGAAAACCTAAAAAATAGCCATTTTGGTATAGTTATGCACTTAATAGAAGAGTAATAGTTTTTATGTGCAATAAATATTTGAAATACTGCATATGACAGTAGTCTTTGGGTCGGTGTGAAAAATACTGAGGTCTTTTTTTTTTGTGTGTTTGTTTGCTTTTGTTTTTGTTTTTTTGCAACAGGGTTTCCCTGTTTAATAGTTCTATCTGTCCTGGAACTATCTCTTGTAGATCAGGCTGGCCTCAAATTCATAGGGATTCACCTGCCTCTTCCTGAATGCTGAGATTAAAGTCATGTGCCACTACCACCTGACGAATTCTGAGGTCTTATTACTTTAATGATTTTGGTAAGATCTTTATACCGCACACTTTCATTCAGTTACAGAAGATTATTTTGAAAAAATAATTTGAAAGAAATTGACAGTGGCAAAAACATGTTCAAACTTTATAGTATGAATTGTTTATCCCACACACTCATGGAAAAACTGAATTAATGGAGCCCTATGTGTTATGAAAATGGTCAGTGAAAGAAACACAGTGATTCTGAACACAGAATCAGTGAAAAACACACACTTTGGCCCTGGAATCCACGTTAAAGAAATGCTCTCTACCTCTGACAAACTGAGTGTGAACGCAACCAGTCCCCAAGCAGGAAACCCAATGAATTTCTGAACACAAACTCCAGCAAATCTCTAAGCTTGTTCACACTGAGGGATTGAAGTCTTCAATTCCAACCCTAAAAATCTCCCTGGAAAAACTCCAACCCTAATAAGCCCCATATGAAACTTGTGCCTGTTCAGGTGACAGCTGCCCTTTTCCACTCGGGAAGATGCAGGCAATGTTCTGGATTATTGCCTCCCAAATCTTTTGAGTGAGTTTTGGGTAAAGTTTTCCTTTTGCTGGACAGAGCAGAATCTCTGCTTGGAAACTTCTTAGGGGATCACAGCACAAAATAAAAGACCCCTCTGCTCAGGAACTCCATCAGGGGAGTAGAGCAGAAGTAGGAACATTTTGCTTGATCCAGAACAGATGGCTGCATTTCTGTAGGTGTTTCTCCATTAGTTAAATGAAAAAGAGAGGTAAGAACTTGGTCCAAAGCTGAGATGAAATGGACATCTCTGCTGGGAATCCTTGGTCGGGTGGAGCAGAGCAGCAATGGCCATCTCTCCTGGGCAGCTCTCTTAGCAGAGAGGAACAGAACCCAGCTGTGTGGACTCTTGGAGAAGATCAGGACAGGCACATCCTATGGGCAGAACATTCCCCACCAGAACACAGCTTCAGGAATAGACTGAATTCCCAACAGTCAAGATTCCTTTCTCCACAGTTTTATGCATTCAAGATACCTTTACTTCACAGCTATTGACAGCAGTCATGGTGTCTTTCACTTTAGATCTGTAGGTATCCAGGATACATTCCCTCTACAGCTTCAGGTATAGCATGACTTCCCAACAATGACCATACCTTTCTCTTTACAGCTATATATTCAGGATACTTCTATTCACAGGTGTAGGTATTGCCTGACTTCCAAACTTAAAGCTCCGAAGTCTCCATTCCATCAGTCTCTCGTTGTAGTAAGAGGTTGCTTGTTCATTTCCCGGCCTCCCAGACTCCCAAAATAATCATTTCCTTCCATTTCCTGCTTCTTCAGTTAACAGTATTCCCTTCTTGGATCTCTGAGGGAGTTGTAGACAAGGTAGTTATGCTTTTCCTTGTTTACTAGATACCAAATAGAAGCTAAATGGAGAGATGTAAAGTATGTAAGTTTGAGAGATATCAAAAAGTAGTTTTGGATAGTAATACATGTAAGAATTGAATATGAATTAGGTACAACCCTTTGAACTCACCAAGATAGGATAGATAATGGTATATTTTCTCTTAATTTGTCAAATGCTAATGAAGTAGACAGGGTTGATGTAATTATTGCCTGCATATATTGTCTATAGTTATTTTACTTATTGTATATAGCTTTTATCACATTAATTACAACCTTTTCTATTTTAGACCAAGAAGGCAAATATGATATCTTGTGTATACTATAATAAATAAAGCTGTCTGAAGATCAAAGTGCAAAGCTAAGCTTCTAGTTAGCCATAGAGTTCAGGTAATGGTGGCATACACGTTTGATCTCAGACCTTGGTAGACAGAGGCTGATTGATCTCTGTGAGTTCAGGGCAACCCTCGCCTATTTGAGATGGAATTTATTTAAAAGAAAGACAGAGCCCCCAGCACTAAGGAGGTGGAGACAGGAATGATATGGCTGGATGGAGAGAGGAATCTTAGGTGGGTGGAGACAGGCTCTCAGTGCAGTCTAGGTAGTCAGGCTAAAATGCGAGTCTAGGCAAGGAATCTGAGGATGCAATCTGAGGAAACAGGATAGGATCTCCCATTCATTTTCAGGTTGAGATAAGATCTAGTGGTTGGTTGCATTGCATCTCTGAAGTTTCAGGCATCCCCTATTATCTGACGAGGGGTTTTTATTATTAAGCCCTATTAGAACTCATGCTACAAGAAAACTTTCATAACATGGCTTAGTTGCATGATCTTGTACCTTCATCACTCTTCCAATGAGTCAAACTGAAAAACTGTAATAGTAACAAATTTTATTAATACTTTATTCTTTTCAATAAAAATTTATTGTTTTTTTTTAATAAAGTATTTTCACTATGAACCTCTCACTGGCCTGGAAGTCACCATACAGACTAGCCTCTTGTAGAACATCAGAGAGATTTGCCCAGTTTGTCTCCAGTGTACCCAAATATTAGGTGGGGACATTAGAGACAACTCACTTGGTTCTTCTTTGGTGGGATTTCAAGACAGGATTTCTTTATGTAGTCTTGGTTTTCATGCAGGTAGTTATGTAGACCAGGCTGCCTTGAACTTACATAGATATAGCAGCACCTGTCTGCCAAGTGGTATAACTAAGTGCATACACCACCACCATCTAGTACAACCAGGTTCTTCAATTGTGTTAATTACATGAGTGGGTGAGAATGCCTGGTCAGGGTAGCCATGGCACAGGGTTTCGTGCTAACTCCAGTAGGATCAGTAAGTCCTGTCTCGTTATTTCTCACATTTTTTGAAAGATGTTTGCAATTCCTGCTTACACAGTTAATATTGTTTCCTTCTCGAGTTGCTGAGATAATTTTAGTTCCAGTTTTCCTTGTTTACGAGACTCAGAAAAGAAATTCACTACAGAGGTGTAAAGTGTAGATGGTTGAGAGTCATCACAAGACAGTTTTGGATGGTAATGCAAGTTGGAATAAAAACTGCATTAGGCATAAAGCGTTGGACTTGCTAAGATAGGATAGGTAATGGAGTGATTTCTCTGAATTTGTCAAATGCTAATTGACTAGCCATTGTTGATGTAGGTATTACCTGCATTAATCATATATGTTTATTATACTAGTTGTATATATTTTTCTTATTTTAGTTACAGTCTTTTTATTTTAGACAAAGAATGTGAAATGTGATATGGCCAAAGTAGTTAGCCATAGGGGGGGGCAGTGTGTCTAGCATACACCTTTAATCCCAGCACTTGGGGGATAGAGGGAAGCATGACCCTATTAGTTCCAGGCCACTCTGGGCTGCACACAATTGATCAAGTCTAATAAAGAAAGAGCCATAGTGTTGGCTACCACCTCCAATCCCAGGACTAGGTATGTGGAGTTAGGAAGGTATATGCCTGGGCAGAGAGAGAAATATAATGAAGGAGGAGACAGAAGATCATTGAATTCAGTCTGAGGAGTTGTAGAAACAGCATCACTGTTTTGTTCTGAGGGAGAGGTAAGAACTAGTGGCTGGCAGCTGTTCTCTGATCTTTCCACATTTTTTCCACATATGTGACTCAGGGTTTTTATTATTGAAACCAATCAGGACTTGCACCACAGGTGGCATGGTTAGTCTGCTCCAGGACTGGATTTGGAGGTGGAGCTAGAGGTGAAGATCTGCAGTTGGCCACAGTCCAAACATCTGCCCTGTGTTGTACTTTTCATAGCACTGGGGAAAAAAATATGACAGTGACCATTCTCATCTACTGAATTGTAAGTCCTAGGAAAAATTTATATATACTTCACATACTGTATAAATTATGGCTTTCAAAGTAGCTTCATCTTTATTTTTTCTAGTCTATCATTTCTCTATATATCTTTCTTTCTACCTATCTCTGTCTATCTTTCTATCTTGGTTTTTGAGACTAGGCCCAAGTCTCACTGTATTACCCAGATTGGTGTCAAATTCCTGGCCCCAAGCAAGATTCTATGACCAGTCTCCCGAGTACTAACTGATATGTACTTGGTATATGACAAAGTACATAACTCAGAAAACACTGTCTACCCTAGCAACTTCTCCATCAATGTGGGCCCATATTTCATACAAGATATTTGCAGCTATGCTCTCTGGCCATGCTTAATTTCCAAGGCAGCTGCATTCCTGCCAAACAAGCAAGCCACCTGACAAAGACTCAGGATGTATGGCTCCTTTTTTGTTATGTAGATCGCCTGGGGAGAAGTGTTGATTCCAAGGCTGTTGACTTAAGTTGCAGATGTTTTGAGTAGTCTGGTGTCCCCAGGAAAGAGAATATTAATGAGTCTCCACCTTGGTTTACCTGGGGGATAAAAGGTGTTAAATAATAAACGTGGGTGGATCATCAGGAATGGATGAAGATTGAGATGCCCTTCCGATATTGCTGTTTGACCTGTGTCTCATTTTTTCTCGTGCCACCGTTCCGGTTAAGTTAGGGAATAATAGTTCCTATGATGGGGCCATGGACCCTGACCTAATGGTGGCAGCAATGTTGTGCTGACCACTGAACCCTGAGAAAAGCTGGAGAAAGGACAAGAAGTGTGAAAGAGCATGGTGCTGATCGCTGATCCCCGATTTTAGCCATTCTGACAGGTGTAAGATGGTATCTCAAAGTTGTTTTGATTTGCATTTCCTTGATCACTAAGGAAGTTGAACATGACCTTAAGTATCTTTTGGCCATTTGAACTTCTGTTGACAATTCTCTGTTCAGTTCAGTACCCCATTTTTTAATTGGGTTATTTAGAATTTTAATGTCTAGTTTCTTGGGTTCTTTTTACATTTTGGAGTTCAGGCCTTTGTCTAATGCGAGGTTGGTGAAGATCTCCCATTCAGTAGGTTGCCTTTTATCTTAATGACAGTGTCCTTTGCTTTACAGAAGCTTCTGAGTTTCAGGAGGTCCCATTTATTCGTTGTTGCTCTTATTGTCTGTGCTCCACCACCGTGACCCCACCAAATTTGCATCTAACCTCTGAACATGTGAGTACTACCATAAAATACCAACATATTAAGTAAGAGTAGCACACATTCACCTTGTGAGAAATGGGTTAATTATATTTCTTTATAATCTAAGCTTTGCACTTCCAATTATCACCAGTAGCTGCTCAACAGTGGAGCTTTAGGTTCGCCTCCATTTTAATGCTGGGTTTTGGCTGGCTTGAGTTCGCACAGTCTTGCACATGTTATTAAAATTGCTGTGCATCGCACACATGCAACTTTCCTGGTTTTTTTTTTATACAAAATACTGCCTCCTTGTAGTTACCCATGACTTCTGGATCTTACTGTCTTTTTGTCCCTCTCCTGCATTGATTCCTGAGCCTTAGGGAAAGCAGATTTTTCATTTAGGGCTAAACATTCTACAGAGACCAGAAGTTCATTGCTGTCAATCACAATCTACTGCAATAAGAAGCTTCTCTGATGCATATTAATAGAGGCACTAATCTATGTTCTTCATGAAGGAGATAGGTAAGTCAGGAGTCAGTTTAATGATGACTTCTATGGGTATTCCATATGAAACATACACAACTACATATTCAAAGTTTATATCTACAAATGAGTGAAAACTTGCAATGTTTCTTCCTGGGATTGTACTATCTCACTTGGAATGAATGTTTATAACTTTATTCCCATACCTGTGGATTTTAGAGCTTAATTTTCTTATTAACTGAATAAAATTCATTGCAATTTATAGTCTCATTACTAGTCACACTCATGTCAAGTTTATAGAATGAGTTCTACCTCAGTTTCTAATTGTGGTAGCTCACGCCTTTAATCCCAGCAATTGAGAGGCAGAGGCAGATGGATCTCTGTGAGTTTGAGGTCACCTTGGTCTACAAGAGCTAGTTCCAGGACAGGTTCCAAAATTACAGTGAAACGCTGTCTCAAAAAGCCTAAATAAATAAACAAGCCAAAGTTGTTAATTTTACATCCTGACTAAAGTTTTCTTTCCCTTCTATCCCCTTATTCCCTCTCCCCACCTCTGCTCTAGCTCCATCTACTCCATCTTCTCCAAGCATAAAGGATTAGGCCTCCCATGGGTATCAACATAGTGAAGTACATTATATTGAGGCAGGACCAAGATCCTTTCCCTGCATCAAGGCTGCAGTTGCTACTCAGCATGGGGAATAGGCTCCAATAAACCAGCTCCCAGGCAAGGGAGAGGCCCAGTCCTACTGTGAGTAACCCACAGACATATCAAGCTACACATCTGTCAACCACATGCAGAGGGCCTAGGACTCTGTCCCATGCAGGCTCCTTAACTGTTGGTCCAGAGTCCATGAAGTCCCAGGAGCTGAGTGGGGCTTGACATCCCCTTGCTTGTACAAGTCCCCCTTACTCTTTTTAACAGGACTCCCAGAAGCTTGGCCCAGTATTTGGCTGTGGATTTCTGGACCTGCTATAAAAATATTCATAAAATTTGTTTCCTGGTAGATGGAATATTTACTTCAATAGGCATTATTTCAGCTTTCATAGTTGGAGTCTTAGCATTAAAACAAAATGTTCAAACAGCTCAATTTACAAACAACTAGTTAAAATGTTTTTAAAATAAAGAGTTCAAGAAAAGAATGTCATTGATTTCATAGAATGAATGAAAGAAAGAAAACAACCTATAAGCATCTAAAGAGTGTAAAATTCCCCCACTTACACTTCTGTTCAGATAGAAGTAAATAAGGAGAAAATCACTTAGAAACTACCTCTTATATAGAAAACTGTTATGCTTTGAATAATGAGTCAATGGTATTTACCAGAATTTGTTTTATCAGATACTCTTTCTTTCTTGTCTCTCTCTACATATATATGTATATGTTGATATATATATATATATAGATATAGATATATACTGTTCATTAAACTATAACTAATGAGTTCCAGGCCAGCAGGAGCTAATTAGATCCTGTCTCGAACAAAAAAAGCAAAATTATATTCAAATATATATGTATGTATGTGTGTGTATGTGTGTGTGCATTGTGTTATTTAGACATGTCTTACTATCATACTCACTAAGTATGTTAAGCAGGCTTGAAATCATGGAGACTGGCCTGGTTCTGCTTCTGTGCTCAAATATATTTATTTCTGAGAATGACTTAACAGATATCAATGGCTGACACCTGAAATGACTTAAGAGATATTGTCCTTAAACTCCTGTGCTCTTTGGTATTAATTTTTGCTGTTTGATTAACAAAGTATGCATGGTGTTTGTGTTGGTGCTGTGTATGTAGCATTGCTTTAAGATTCACAGTTATCTTCCTGTCTTAGTCTCTGACGTTCTGTATTAAAGGAATTCACCATCACACATGCACACACACAATAAAGTAATGTTTATGGTGCAAGGCAGCTCTTCTTCTGGTTTTTGATTATGTTTTCCTGTAGAAGGGTGAGAACCTGATGCTGATTAAACAGTGGAATTCTCCTTTAGAAGAGAGAATTATCCTCCCTAAGTACAACATGGTCAGGTCTTGAACCGTATACATACGAATAACAAAAACAACTCAGCAGAGTCTATTCATATATTTCAGTATACTCATACATACTTAACAAGGAAGAAGTAGAAGGGAAGAATGTGGAAGAGATGGAGGGAGGACAAAAAAAAGGAAAGATTGGAATTCTCTAGAGTGATGTTACAGAACTGAGCCAGACGGCAGCCAGGACTAGTACAAATGAATTCTTTCTGGTCTTTGTGGAAACACCTGCAGCCTTCCTGTGAGCCAGCCTGCTCAGAGCCAGAAGCAGCTGTGTTCTGAGGTGAAGAGAACTCATCATAACCATCATCTAAGAGCAGAGTATACAGTGCTGTCAGGTGATTTTTCCTTGATGTTTTCTGGGTTTGTGTGCTCTGTCTTTTCTATTATTGAGACTTGTGCATTGATATAGCTGTATTATAGACCAAATATGAAGTTTGACGTGCACCATAGTCTCGAACGCAATCTAGTTTCACACTGTCTTGAACTTGATTTTCAGCTAAGACCTTGAGGTACAAGATGACCATGCCAGAGGCATCTTTTCCATTATTTTAATAATTTCCATATGTTCCTGCATGACTTTGAGGTAAGAGTATCCATAATGTACTGCTTTTACATGGTGATCATGTTCAGTGTTATGCCCAAATCTACAACAAGGAGACCAAGTCCCTTATGTAAAAGCACAGAGCCTTCATTTTATGCAAGTTTGTAAACTCAGTCTTTCCGCATGTCCAACGTATTGGAATAAATGGAGAGCCCCAAACTCAGTTACAGTTGAGTTTTTATAGTAGTAAAGGTGTGGGTGAGGGGTTTCTAAGGTTCAGGGCCCCTGACTGGCCGACATTTGTCTAGAGGTGTCCTGGTGAGTGTGCTGGCAGGTGATCCTATCTACAAAGGTTGGAACGTTAGGCTTTTCCTTTGAATGTTCTGTTCTTGGGTGGAGTTTGGGTAATCTCAGTCTGTGGTTCTTCCTACAACCAGGTATTTCTTAAGGGTAAACTACTGAGACTCAGGCCTCCACAGAATTTATCCACGGCTGAGTCATACTCTGGCAGGTGATAATGGCTGGAAGTAAAGAGCTTCTTTAGTGTGTTCTGTTTCTACTTAGCTTAACATGGCTGGCTCCTACATTCAGAAGTGGATTTGTTAATTGAGCATGCCTAGGAATAGGCAGATCTTTACAGGAATGTGGCCAGACTTCCAAAGTAAAGTCCCCATGCTTCTTTTGTTTAGAAAAAGCATTGCTTTGGAAATGACTCCCATGTTTTCCTTGCCTCTTGCAGGTGAGAAATCTTTTTCAGTTCTGTGTCTTGGTTGCTGGGATGGCTATTCTTGTTAGTCAAACTGACTAATCTAGAATTACCAAAACCTACAGAGTTGGGTAAACTTGTGAGAGATTTTTCTTAAAGGTTTTGAAATTAAAGACCCATCTTTAATCTGGATCATTCAAGGTGATGAGGCTCACATTTAGCATCTTGATGGCAGTGCACACCTTTAACCCCAACACTCTGGAGACACAGGCAGCTGATTTTACTAAGTGAGGTCAGCCTAATCGACAGCGTGAGTTTCAGAGCCACACAGATAAAACCTGTCTCTAAAATACCAAAACTCCATCAAACAAAGAATAAGATCCACTTATATTCTGGGTCACACCTTCAGGTAGCACCCTACAAATATCAAGAATATTGAAGAAGGAAGCTCTCTCTTTTCGATTTGCCCTAGCTCAGCCTACGAAGTTTATTCCTCTACTAATATTAGAGCCTGCATCTTTGGAATTCTGGTGTATACTGAGGACCAGCTGTGACATCCAGCCTCATTACTGAACAAGAACTGCAGTTTTCAACTTCCTTTTGGCAGACAGCCAATGTAGGACTAACTGGACCACAGCTTGTGAGATATTCTAATAAATGTACCTTCTATAAACATGGAAAGACTGATTTCTGCCAGTCCTGCTCATGTAGAAAAAGTTGAATAATGCAGCAGTGTTTTTTCCACCTGCCCCCTGAAGAAGGTGTGCTGGCAAATAGTAGTACTCATAAGACAGTTTTCCTACTTTCATTGTTCTCTAAATATTCAATTTGCCCTGAACCTACTCTTTTTATTATTATTCATTTGTCAAGAGTTTTTTCTGAATTCTAGAAAAACACTTCAAAAGGAATGAGCCATCATTTAGCTTTCTGGTGGGACACATATCTAACATCTTTTTAGTTGGTCCCTGAATTTCTCTTCTAGTTCTCGGAAGTGCAAGTGACTTAACTTAGAAAGTACCTTCAGTTCACATGACCTCAGCGTGAAACAACAGAAAAAAACATCTCCTTTGTGTCCTTAAATCTCTTTTTAAAAGAGCTAATATTCTGGACGCCCTTCCATTTATGGGACAGAGAATCATTCCACTTCATCTTGAGGAAAGGGTTGTATAAGCTACTCACACACCCTGAGCAGGGGAAGAAAGGGAAGTGTTTCCGGAATGCAGGAAGATAGCAGAGTCAGCAATTGGAGCCCAAGGCAAGTGATACTGAAATGCAAATCGCTGTAGATCTGGAAAAGGTGTGGGTCTGAGGTGGAAAGCAGAGTCAAGAGACTTTGTGCTGAGTCAAGTCCACTGTGATCCTGAAGCCAGTGCTCTTGTCACTCAGGCTTCACCAGCCAATCAGGGTTTCCAGGCTGAGCTGCCTGTCCCAAGTGGTGCAGGGTCTTTCCGGGAGCCTAGGTTGGAGTTGCAGAGGAGCTGGCGCCATTGTTTTGGTGTGCTGTGCTTCCATTGCTGCTGCAGGGAGCAGTGAGGTAGCCATGGGCGAGCAGGGATGTCACGAAATGGTGAGCAAGGGGCTGTTGTCCCCAGATGGTGGAGAGCGGATGAGGAGGTGCAGAAGCCAGAGTGTCTGGTTCTCCCGGGGCCTGGGTGGGAATCTACAGCCAGATTCTTTGGCCTGTGAATTTCCACATGGTCCTTGCAACTCCCTGGACCAAACAGGCATCTGAATAACTGCTCTTTGGGTGGCGTCTGTGCTGAGCACTGAGAGCTGGGAAATGTGTGTAGAAAAGTATTTGTAGTCAACAACAACGTACTTTTGGTGCAGCCATGAAAGCAATATTGTCAGACTTGGAGAGACCTAGTTTCTCCAGTATCTTAAGCATTTTGCATTTAAATTTTTCGTGTAAGGTCCAATTACATTTACTTTTGTGGTAGTTGTAAAAGGAATCTCTTCTGTTGGTTAGCACTCCACTACTCTACTGTGATGTGGAAGAGTAGAATTGGTGATATAAATGATTTACCAGCACTTAGGAGCTTGAAAGGCAACAAATGTAAAATTTAACTGAGGGAGGGCTGCCTCTAAAACACCCCAAAGATAAGTAAATGCTAACCAGGCTCAGTAGAGTTAGAATGCTAGGATACATACTTTTATCACCAGGATTTTTTCTGACATTTGACTCCAAATCATTAGGCCGACGACACCCAGATCGACAAAGGCCCATTCACCTATCAAAGAGCAGGCCTCCAACAAGGTGCTCAAGGAGGCTTTACAGCGTCACAACCTAAATGCCTGGTGTGCCTTAAAGTTCCAGTTTTCTTCTTGATACAAGTTTAGTTCTGAGAGAGGGACAGTATGACACCAGTTGACAAGTATTTGAAAAGTAAAACACTGGTGTTAAGAACTGGCTTGGTGGAGCAACACTTTCATTTTGACCCTCAGGCAGAGAGAAAGAACATTCTAGGGAGAATGAGAAAGAGAAAAGCCTGGCGTCTAGTCCTTGGGAGCTTTGCCTAAGGTCTTGATGTCTGTAGAATAAAACAGAGCTCTTTTTCTAAAACCAGGAATATAGAACTGTTAATGGCCTGGACCAGGGCATTGTGCAGGGCATTTCCAGCCTTTTAGAAAGATGCTTCTGACCCAAGGTTTCTCCTTTTGACTCAGGTGGCTTTGATTTGAGACTATTGTACTTTGCGGCAATGATTTTGTTATCCTCTATATTACACCTCCAACATTCTTAAATTGAATAACTGTACCACCTCCGAGATTTAAAATTATCTATTGCGTCATGTGGTCGACTGTTCATTGCAGTTACAGAAAAAGGATTTACATTTGGAATATGGCTTCTGCCTCCAGACCAGAACAGAAGGAATACTTTATGGTGTACACCACAAGGGTGAAGCAGGGTAGGCAATCCTGCTGCTGGAGTCACCATTATGAAAAAAGGACCTGATTGTTGAAAGAGGAGTTCAGTTGTAATTTTCCAGCATGTATTAATTCATGTCATGTGATTCAAGTCAGACCGGATTGGTGGGTGTACAATGTGAGAAAGTTACCTGGAGGCAATAAATAGTAAATGTGCAATTAGTGAATTTCTTGTGCAGATATGTTCATTCCTGCTTTGCAAGTTTACTTTAGAGAGTTGGGCAGTTGTCTGTGACTGTGTGTCAGGTTACAGATCTCAGCAGCCAACATATGCATATAGTCAAGATCAATCAGTCTTTTATTCTACTAGGAAAGGACCTGTTCTTTTTCAAAGTCAATATAGCTAAATTTTTGAATCTTAATACATTATTTTTATCTTTTTAAAAAGTCACTTATTGGTATCATATTTTAACATTTTCTTTATGTTCATTAGTACTCTCATCTCTATTTCTGTTCTCCAATGTTTCTTTAGAATTTTATTCCCTTTTTATCAGGTGCTATTGATTTGTTTATATCTGTTTGGAGCAATATCTGCTGTAACCCAGGCTTGCCTGGACCTATAAAGTTGAGAATTGATTTCAATGCCTAATACCGCCTCTGCAGCTCATTGCTGGGAAGACAATCCTGAAACTCCTTCCATGCTGGGCCTTGACTGTGGGAGAAGAGACCAAGGAATGAGTGTGCTCCAATCTCTCTGACTTTTACTAGGGAGTTACAAAATGAAGAACAATGTGTGTAAGAATAACGTTCACTAACCAACTTTGAATCTGATGTAGTCACAGCACAGGAAGGGAATGGCAGGAAGGAAGGGGAGAGCTTCCTGCATTGGCGGTAGCTGATATTAGAAATGTGGAGTCAGGGCATCAACTTTAGATGCTCCCTACATGATCTGAGTTGCCATTCATTGAGATCCACAGACCTGGGCAATCCAGAATTTGGATAAAGGACTGGCCTTATCATGAAACCAGGTTTAAGATGTACAGGCTGAGAGAAAGGTGTGAGTAATCCTAGGTGTGCTCTCATTCAAATCCTTAGTCACTGGAGCTCATGGCCCTCAAGCCTGTATCACCTTTTCAAAATAATTATTTGACATAAAAACTATGTCATATGTAGAGTCTCTTTCTTGCTTCCAAGTCCTGCCATGGCTCCTCATTGTTTTCTAACCCATGGCCTCTTTTTTGCTTTAACAACACTCACTCACTGTTTGAATGTGACCTGTTTGGCTGCTGGACTTCAAAACTAAGAAGCAAAGGGTTGGCTGCATTGGACATTGAGTGTGTAATGGAATGTGCCTGTGCCCTGGACAAGGAACAGGAAGTGCTCTAGGAGCATAGAAGAATGTCTAGAATTTTAATAGAATTTTAATTCTAACTTTCCAGACTATGACCCTGTCTGCTGGGTTGGAAGGGAAGAGCTGGTGAGGCTTGTGTCTGAGTTATTTGATCTCTGCTGTTTATTATATTCTGAATACCAACTGAAACAGAAAGAGATTAAATTCATTTTTCCTTCACCCAGGTGCTTATTATATTCCCAGGTCAGCTGGGTGGCACCTTCTCTATTGCTTAGGGTATTAGCTGAGTCAATCCTTGTGGATGGATACCTGGGAATTTCTGTTGTGCCAGGTTTCTTGCTAGTCCTATAATGGCTCCCTCAATCAAAACATCTCTTTCCTTGCTCTCATCTCTGTGCTTCCTCCGTCTGGAAGAACTAACACTTTCCCTGTAGTTCTGTCCCCCCTTCTTTTCTTCATTTCCACCCCCCTTCTCCACCCACCCCTATGCTCCCAATTTTGTCAGGCCATCTTGCTTATTTTCCCTTTCCAGGTGGATCTATGTATTTTTTTGGGGGGGGAGGGGTTTCACTTAGTTATTTAGCTTATCTAGGATCATGAACTATAGGCTCAAGATCCTTTTCTTTACAGCTAGTATTCCCTTATGAGTGAGTACATACACTGTTAATCTTTCTGGTTCCTGATCACCTCACTCAGGATGGCTTTTTCTAGATCACTTCATTTGCATTTCAATGTCAAGATGTCATTTGTTTTTTACCACTGAGTAGTAATCCTTTGTGTATATGTGCCATATTTTCTTTTTCCATTCTTTAGTTGAGGGGCATCTAGGTTGTTTCCAGGTTCTGACTATTACAAATAATGCTGCTATCAACATAGTTGAACAAATGTCCTTATAGTACGATTGAGCATCTTTTGGGTATATGCCCAAGAGTGATATTGCTGGGTCCTGAAGTAGGTTGATTCCCAATTTTCTGAGAAAGCCATACTGTGGATTAATATCTGGGTCTTTGATTCCTTTGGTCAACCTGTCTATTTTTATGCTATTACCAAGCTGTTTTCTTTACTGTAGCTCTATAATGGATCTTGATGTCAGGGATGGTGATGCCTCCAGAAATTCCTTTATTTTACAGGATTGTTTTGCCTATTCTGACTGTTTTTGTTTTTCCATATGAAGTGGATCATTGTTCTTTCAATGTCTGTGAAGAATTGTGTTGGCATTTTCATGTGTATTGCTTTTAATCTATAGGTGGCTTTTGGTAGGATGGCCATTTTATTATGTCAGTTCTACCTATTGAAGAGTATGAGAGATCTTTCCGTTTTCTGGTATCTTCTGCAATTTTTTCTTCAAGGACTTAAAGTTCTTTTTCACTTCTTTGATTAGTGTCACCACAAGGTATTTCATGTTATTTGTGGCTATTGTGAAGGGTGATGTTTCTCTCATTTCTTTCTCAGCTTCTTTATCATTTGTATATAGTAGGGTTAGTGATTTCTTGAGTTGATCTTGGATCCTGCCACATTACTGAAGGTATTTATCAGCTTTAGGAGTCCGCTAGTAGAACTTTTTGGTTCACTTATGTCATATCATATGCAACTAGTGTCAGTGTGACTTCTTCCTTTCCAGTTTGAATCCCTTTGGTGTCGTGTTGCTCTAGCCAGGACTTCGAGAATTATGTTGAATAGATGTGGAGAGAGTAGACAGCCTTGTCTTGTTCCTGATTTGGGTGGAATCATTTTGAGTTTCTCTCCATTTAATTTCATGTTGGTTGTTGGCTTGCTCTAAATTGCTTTTAGATATGTTCCTTGTGTCCCCAATCTCTCCAAGAACTTCATCATGAAAGAGTATTGGAGTTTGTTGAATGCTTTTTCAGTATCTAATGAAATAATCACATTGTTTTTTTCTTTCAGTTTATTTATATGGTGGATTACATTGATACATTTTTGTATGTTGAACCATTCCCACATCTCTGGGCTGAAGAAGACTTGATCATGTTGGATGATTTGTGGTGTGTTCTTGGATTCAGTTTGACAGTATTTTATTGAGCATTTTTGCATCTGTGTTGATGAGTGAGATTGGTCCTTAATTTTCTTTCTTGGTTGAGTCTTTGTGTGGTTTTGTTATCAGGGTAACTCTAGCCTTATAAAAAGAGTTTGGCAATGCTCCTTCTGTTTCTATTATGAGGAACACTTTGAGGAATATAGGTATTAGCTCTTTGTGACGTTCTGGTAGAATTCTGCACTGAAACCATTTGGCCCTGGGCTTTATTTGGTTGTTGACTGATTTCTATTTCCTTGCAGTTTATAAGTCTTTAAATTATACAACTGGTCATGATTTAATTTTGATATGTGGTACCTATCCAGAAAATTTCTTTACATTTTTTTACATTTTCTAGTTTTTTGGAGTACAGGTTTTTGAAGTATGACCTAATGATTTCCTCAATGTCTGTTATGTTCCCCCTTTGCATTTCTGATTTTTTTTTTTGATGTGGATGTTCTCTCTCTGCCTTTTGATTAATTTAGATAAAGGTTTTATCTATTTTATTGATTTATTTCAAAGACCTAGCTCTTTGTTTCATCTATTGTTTGTATTGTTTCCTTTGTTTCTGTTTTATTGATTTGAGTGCTCAATTTGATTATTTCCTTTCATCTACTCCTTCTGGGTGAGTCTGCTTCTTTTTGGTCTAGAGCTCTCACGTGTTCTGTTGAGTCGCTAATGTGAGACTTCTCCACTTTCTTTATGTAGGCGCTTTGTGCTATGAACTTTTCTTCTAGCACTGCTTTCATACTGTCCTATAAGTTTGGGCATGTTGTGCATTATTTTTCACTGAATTTTAGAAAATCTTTATTTCTTTCTTTGTTTCTTCCTTGACCAAGAGGTGGTTCAATAGAGTACTATAAACTAGTAGTTTATTCATTTTTTTGTTTTTATATTGATTTTTATTGAGCTCTATGTTTTTCTCTGCTCTCCTCCCTGCTTCTACCCTCCCCTTCAACCCTCTTCCAAGGTCCCCATGTTTCCAATTTACTCAGGAGATCTTATATTTTTTTTACTTCCCTTGTAGATTAGATCCATGTATGTCTCTCTTAGAGTCCTCATTGTTATCTAGGTTCTCTGGGATTGTGATATGTAGGCTGGTTTTCTTTGCTTTATGTTTAAAAACCACTTATGAGTGAGTACATATGATAATTATCTTTCTGGGTCTGGGTTACCTCACTCAAAATGATGTTTCCTAGCACCATCCATTTGCCTGGAATTTCAAGATTTTTTTAAAATTTTTATTTATTTATTTATTTTTGCTATATAGTACTCCATTGTGTAAATGTACCACAATTTCCTTATCCATTCTTGGTCAAGGGGCATTTAGCTTGCTTCTTCTAGGTTAGGATGATCAACTCTTCCTGTTGTATGCCGACGTTAGGATGATCAACTCTTCCTGTTGTATGCCGACTGGGTTCTGTTGTTACCTTGTTGTTTTGGAGTTGTTGATTGATTTCTTGGATTGGCGCCAACCCATCTCTTCCTCCATTTGGTGCCGCCAGTGTCTTTTCCTCTTGGTTCGATTCTTGCACTCACTGTCTGTGTCTTGGGAACTGTTCTTGGTCTGCTCTATACTGTCACTGTCTGTGTCTCAGGGGGTGACTGAAGTCTCTCTTGGCCTCCTCTCTTGGTTCGCTCTATTCTTCCACTCTCTGAGTCACAGCTTGTGCTTCAGAGTTCCTCTCCTGGTCCTCTCTCTTGTTCCTCTTCATGTAGTTGCAGCTTGTGTTTCAGACTTGTTCTGAGGTTGCTGGGGTGGAAGAAGGATAGGAGGGTTTGGGGGCAGAGTGGGACTTGTAGCTTGCAGAGTCCAATGGATGGGATGGGGGAGATGGTACAGTCTACCTGCAGGAAACTCTGCCTACTGACTGGCTGGCTAGAAAAGCTGAGGAAGTTGCGGGGAGGGTCCGGGGGTTTTGCCTAGAGAGTGGCATGTCCCACCTGGTGGGTTGCCACTTACCTCTTGGTCCTCTGTGTAGTAGCAGGCATACCCATTTTTTTCTTTAATATTTATTTATTTATTAATTATGTATACAACATTCAGTCTGCGTGTATGCCTGAAGGCCAGAAGAGGGCACCAGACCTCATTACAGATGGTTGTAAGCCATCATGTGGTTGCTGGGAATTGAACTCAGGATCTTTGGAAGAGCAGGCAATGCTCATAACTGCCGAGCCATCTCTCCAGCCCCCATTTTCTTTTCATTCATAAGCCTATTCACATTTGAAAACACAATGTAAACTGTTTATAGGTATTTTTTTTTCCTCTGAGTTTCTTTTACTGCCTATCATTTAGCCTTTTTTGACCATGTGAGGAAACTTAAAATCTTAAGTTACAGCTGACTCCTCCACCCACAGTTTTCATTGGTGGCTCCATCTGCTCTTCAGGTTGTGAAAGCCAAGCCTAAACCTCATGGCCTAGTCAGAGGTGCATGACCAAAAACTGCTTTCAAACTTTCAACCTTCCTAGTTGTAGAATGTGGATATTTTTTTGGTTTTTCAAAGCAGGGTTTCTCTTTAGTTTTGAGCCTGTATTGGAACTAGGTCTCGTAGACCAGGCTGGTCTCAAAGTCACAGAGATCTGCCCACCTCTGCCTCCCGAGTGCTGGGATTAAAGGCGTGCACTACAGCTCAGCAAGAATGTGGATACTTGTGCTGCCATGGATGATTTATTTTATTTTGTTTTGATTTTTAAACATTCTTTTTTATTTTACCTTTCAATCCCCTTCCCGTCCCTTCTTCCCTTTCACTCTCCATCCCTATCTAATCCTCACAGAGTGTGAGGCCTCCCATAGAGAATCAACAAAGTCTGTCACATCACATGACCAACTTCCTCCACCCAACTAGGCAGATCAAGGTATTCTTCCATAAGGAATGGGCTCTAAAAAGTCAGTTCATGCACTATGAATAAATACTGGTTGCAGTACCAATGACCCCACAAACTGCCCTAGCCACACAAGCTAAGCACTTGGGTGAGCTAATATCAGCCTGGGCTGAGCTGCTAAACACTGGACAGAGCTCCTGAAATTCAATTGAAGAAATGCAGGAGGGATAATATAGCAAAGGGGTCAAGACCATAATGGGGCAACCCACAGAAGCAGCTGACCTAACCCAGGGGGAGCTCAGGGACTCTGAACTGCATGTACACAACTTTCTTCCTCCCTGTTGTACATGTTTTGAATTTGTCAATGAAAGTATTTTACCTGTATGTATGGATATGTACCGTGTGTGTACCTGGTCCTGACAGTGATCAAGTTGGTCGCAGAAACTCTGAACTTGAGATAATGGATAGTTGTGATCCTCTAAATAAGTCCATTGAGACCACCTCAAGGTCAGCAAGAGCTCTCTACTACTGAGCCATTTCTTTTTCTCTATGTTGACCATGTATGATCAACATTTAAATTACTCATGTTTTCACCTGTCCTTTTGTAACTGTTTAAAGTCACAGTGCCATTCAGTAAATTCTTATTGATATTATAGTTTAAATTGGGGCATATCAGATTTCTGGAAGATAAATACAGAACTCTTTGTAGAAACATCCGTAAAAACCTCTGAGTTCTTTATATCTCTTTTGTTTTTTTGACTTGATTTTCACATGGGGGACAGGGTATAATATGTAATTTGGTTGTCCATGAACTGACTGCATAGACTAGGCTGGAATTTAACTGGGAGGCAGATATCCATGCCTCTGACTTCTGAGTGCAGGGGTTAAATGTGTGAGCCTCTACTACAGCTTGTCCATTTTACTTTTTTTTTTTCTAGTTTGTAATTGTTTACACAATTTCTCTCATGTTTACTGTTGATTTGTTTACTTTTCTCTCTATGTTTTTAATAGGCATTTCTCTTGCAATGTGATATCCCATTCACACCTTCCAAAAATATTTGGTGATTATATTACAATGTCTGTGTCATGGAATAAGTGTGGGGACCACCAGACTCATATGACTACACAGTCAAAGAAGTAGATATTTACAATGTTGTCAGTATCATGCTCTCTGTTGTACACATGTATGGTTCATTTCAGAATGCAGTGACCTATGATGATGTGCATGTTGACTTCACTTGGGAAGAGTGGAAGTTGCTGGATCCTTCACAGAGGAATCTCTACAAAGAGGTGATGCTGGAGACCCACAGGAACCTCGCTACCATAGGTGAGACTGAATTTTCCTTCAGGGTTTCAAATAAGGGGACATCTGTCCTTATTTTTTACGCTCTTTTACAATCTGATTGAGAAAGAAGAGTGAACCAAGTAAATCAGGCATATTTCTAAGTTTTACTGAAGATAGTAACTTGAATTTTGTACAACTTTCAATTATACACCATATATGTTCTGGTATCGTTTTTTTTTTTAGGATATAGTTGGGAAGACCATAATATTGAAGAACGTTGTCAGAGTTCCAGAATGAATGGAAGGTAATTATCATGTGCAACCTGATACGAAGGTGCCGCTGAAGAAATTGTAATGTGTTCTAGATGTTTTAAACAAAAGCACAGCTTCATGTGAATTGATGATTATTAAATTATCACAAAGCCATACTCCTCAGTTATAGATAGATGAATATCATTTGTAAGACACTCTCTTAAGAAAGAAGACAAGCAAACAATGCCTTAACAGATTTTACCCTTTGAGTCAAAGCTCCATGAGAGCTATGTTATAGAACTGCCAATCTATTAAATTTCTTAACACCCATATTAAGGAAGATATATATGTTGAAGATGTGATAAGCACATCTCCAAAACTTTCTAATAAGCAAATGGTGCGTAGTAAAGCTAGTGTTACCCGTATGCTTGATCTGACTGTACTAAATTTGGTTAGGGGGCAGTTAGAGTCAAGAGGCAAGGGGCAGTCATTGCTGAGAAAACTTAATGTCTATACTATATGTCTGTGAGGAATAGATATTCAAACTATGCTATTCAATATGTAAATCTTTTATTTGGTATTCTTGCTTTCCTTGGTATCACTCTGTATGCCACTCATGTGACCATAGGGATATGAACAGACATAACGTACCGCATGTGAAGGTCTGACTTTTTCCAGGTCTCTTCAAATATGTAAAAAATTAAATACAGAAAAAAGATTCTGTATTGTGATCCAGTTAATAAAGGTTCTTACCATCATAGGTAAGATGGGGTCTTCAAACCCTAATGAAGAGGAGCAACTTGAATAAAAACACATTGATAAAACTGTAAGATCTGATTTCTCTTTACAATTTAACCAAATTTTGAAATTAATTCATACAGATATAAAGATTCAACAGTGTATGAAATGTGATAAACCTTTTCTTTTACATGTGCCAATTATCCTTGCAGTCATGAAAGTAATCATACTGGAGAGACAACCTATGAATGCAATCACTGTGGTAAAGCGCTTACACGATGCAGAAGTCTTCACATACATAAAAGAACTCATACTGGAGAGAAACCCTGTGAATGTAATCTATGTGGTAAAGCCTTTGCACGTCAGAGTCATCTCCGAAACCATGAAAGAATACATACTGGAGAGAAACGCTATGAATGTGATCATTGTGGTAAAGCCTTTGCACATCACAGTTCTCTTCAAAGACATAAAAGTATATATACTGGAGAGAAGCCCTATGAATGTGATCTTTGTGGTAAAGCCTTTATACAACATAGTCATCTTCTAAGACATAAAAGAACACATACTGGAGAGAAACCTTATGAATGTAATCAATGTGGTAAAGCCTTTGCACAATGCAGTGATCGTCAAAGAATACATACTGGAGAGAAACCCTATGAATGCAATCAATGTGGTAAACATTTTACACGTCACACATATCTTCAAAAACATAGAAGAACACATACTGGAGAGAAACCCTATGAATGTAATCTATGTGGTAAAGCCTTTGCACGTCAGAGTCATCTCCGAAGCCATGAAAGAATACATACTGGAGAGAAACCCTATGAATGTAATCTATGTGGTAAAGCCTTTGCACGTCAGAGTCATCTCCGAAGCCATGAAAGAATACATACTGGAGATAAACCCTATGATTGTGATCATTGTGGTAAAGCCTTTGCACATCACAGCTCTTTTCAAAGACATAAAAGTACACATACTGGAGAGAAACCCTATGAATGTGATCTTTGTGGTAAAGCCTTTATACAACATTGTCATCTTCGAAGACATAAAAGAACACATACTGGAGAGAAACCTTATGAATGTAATCAATGTGGTAAAGCCTTTGCACAATGCAGTGATCTTCAAATACATGAAAGAATACATACTGGAGAGAAACCCTATGAATGCAATCAATGTGGTAAAACTTTTACACGTCACACACATCTTCAAAAACATAGAAGAACACATACTGGAGAGAAACCCTATGAATGCAATCAGTATGGTAAAGTCTTTACACAATGCAATAGTCTTCAAATACATAAAAAAACAAATACTGGAGAAAAACTTTATAAATGTAACCAATGTGGTAAAGCCTTTGCACACCATGCCAGTCTTCAAATACATTTTAAAGGAACAGATACTAGAGAAAAACAATATGAATGTAATCAAAGTGGTAAAGCCTTAGCATGTCACAAAAATCATCAAATACATAAAAGAATACACATGGTTAAGAAGCCCTATAAATGCATTCAATGTGGTAAAGACTTTGAATGTCACAAAAATCTTCAAATACATAAAAGAGTACACACAGGTGAGAAACCCTATAAATGCAATCAATGTGGTAAAGCCTTTACACAAGGCAGTAGTCTTCGAAAACATCGAAGAACACACACTGGTGAGAAACCCTATGAATGTAATCAATGTGGTAAAGCCTTTACACAACGTATTGGTCTTCAAAAGCATCAAAGAACACACACTGGTGAGAAACCCTACGAATGTAATCAGTGTGGCAAAGCTTTTACACAATGCTGTAATCTTCAAGTACATCAAAGATCACATACTGGAGAGAAACCCTATGAATGTAATCAATGTGGTAAAGCCTTTACACAATGCTATAATCTCAAAAAACATGTAAGAACACATACTGGAAGCCACGCAGTGGTGTTACATGCCTTTAATCCAAGCACTCAGGAGGCAGAGGCAAATGGATCTTTGTCAGTTCGAGGCCAGCCTGGTCTATAAGACCTAGACCCAGGACAGGCTCCAAAGCTACAGAGAAACCCTGTCTCAAAACAAAACAACCACATACTGGAGAGAAAACATGAATGCAATCATTGTGGTAAATCCTTTGTACATAACAGTCATCTTCAAATATAAAGAAAAACAGATACTGTGGAAAAACCATATGAATGTAATCAGTGTGGCAAACCATTTACATTTATAAATCAGTAGCCCCAATGCTACAGAAAAACTTTGGGTGACTGTCCACACAGCAAGATGTCTCTGTCAATTCTAGAATTTTGGAAGTTGCTTACAATGCACTTCCTGTTTACTTACGTAATATTATATCCTTCTGGAATCTTTGATGGAGTTGAATAAATAGTAATAATATAGCTTTCCTTAGTTATGATAAAAGATAAAGTAGATATAAATATTGTAACTGTAATCCTTGCTTAATACCTGTTTGTTATATGTAATGTTACTATGTTAAAGTTAAAGCCTTCCTTTTTGTTTAAACAGAAAAGAGGAAATGATGTAGGAGGTCCTTCTGTTTATGTGTTGCTTTCATTGGTTAATGAATAAAGAAAATGTCTTGACCTAGTTGATAGGGTGGAACTTAGGTAGGCGGAGAAAATAACTGAATGCTGGGAGGAAGAATGGCAGAATCAGAGAAGCCATGGATCCTCTGCCTCAGTTGGATGCCAGTTTGAATCTGTGGTAAGCCACTGCCACGTGGCGATACATAGATTAATAAAAATGCACCAGCTGACTTGTAAACACTGATAGTGGAAACTATAAAAGCTTCACCCCTAAGTGAAAAGTTGCCCAGTATGCATGTTTCATTGAAGAAGTATTCATTTTTCTTCAGGGATAAAATCCCTGATAGATTAATCAAGCCCAATATCCAGACATAAATACACATGCACACAGAGAGTGGGGGGGGGGCAGAGACAAAGACATACAGAGAAATTACCAACATTAAATGGAATTAGTAGCCTTTACATATACACATACGTGTATGGCAGTAATAAAGAAGGGGTCATGAATTTGAGAGCAAGTGGGGAAACAGGAGGAATTGAAGAAGTGATGGGATAGAAATTATGTAAATACAGTACTCATGTAGGAACTTAAACAATTTGAATTAAAAACATTTTTAAAACCGTGTATTGGATTTTTAAAAAATTTTTCCATTCAGAAATTGACACTTCCTCCCCTTTTCCCAGTCCCCTCCTGCTCCCCCAGTAACCCTCCTCCCTTCACTTCCATCCTTAAGAGAGAGCAGGGTACCCAGCCCTGTGGGAAGTCCAAGGCCCTCCCCCCTCTATCCCAGCCTAGGAAGGTGTGCATCTAAGTAAACTAGGGTCCCAAAAGCCATTACATGCAGAAGAGAGAGGTCCCAGTGCCATTATTGATGGCTTCTCAGTCCATCCCCATTGGCAGCCACATTTAGAGAGCCCAGTTTGATCATATGCTCATTCAGTCCCAGTCTAGCTGGATTTGGTGAGCTCCCATTTGATAAGGCATACTGTCTGAGTGGGTGGACCAATCCCTCGTGGCCCTGACTTCCTTGCTTATCTCCCTCCTTTTGCTCTTCAACTGGACCTTGGGAGCTCAGTCCATTGCTCTGATGTGGATGTGGGTCTCTGTCTCTATCTCCATCCAATGGATGAAATTTCTATGGTGATATTCAAGATATTCATCAGTGTGACTATGGGACAAGGCCAGTTCAGGCACCCTCTCCTCTGCTGCCCAAGGTCCTAGCTGGGGACATCCCTGTGGATAGCTGGGATCCCCTCTAGAGCCAAGTCTCTTGCCAACCCTAAAATGGCTCCCTTAATGTAGATATCTTCTTCCCTGCTTCAACATCTGCCCTTCCTCCATCACTACCCTCCTACTCCCCCAAATTCTCCCCTGTCCTTCCCTTCTCCTTCCCCCTCTCCCCCTCCCCCAGCCCCACCCTATGCCTACCCTCACCCCCATGCTCCCGACTTTTGCCTGGCTATCTTGTTTGCTTCCAATTTCCAGGAGGATCTATATATCTTTTTCTTTGGGTTCACCTTATTATTTAGCTTTTCTAGGATTATTAACTATAGGCTTAATGTCCTTTGTTTATGGCTAGAGTCCACATATTCATCGTTTTGGGTCTGAGTTATCTCACTAATAGTTTTCTACTTCCATCCATTTGCATGCATAATTCAAGATGTCATTGTTTTTTTACCGCTGAGTAGTATTCTAATGTGTAAATAGTCCACATTTTCTTTATCCATTCTTCCATTGAGGGGCACCTAGGTTGTTTCCAGGTTCTGGCTATTACAAATAAAGCTGCTATGAACATAATTGAACAAATGCTTTTGTAGTATGATTGGGCATCTCTTGGGTATATTCCCAAGAGTGGTATTGCTGGATCCTGAAGTAGGTTGACTCTCAGTTTCCTGAGAAACCGCCACACTGATTTCCAAACTGGTTGCACAAGTTTGCATTCCCACCAGCAATGGATGAGTGTTCCCCTTACTCCACATCCTCTCTAGCATAGGTTATCATTGGTGTTTTTGATTTTAGGCATTCTGATGGTATCTCAAAGTTGTTTTGGTTTGCATTTCCCTGAGAAATACAAGCTGTCTCTCTCTCCATAGTCATTAGTTTTGTACAGATCCTTATCCCTCACTCATTCTAGCATATCTTTAATATTGTCTTTGTTCAGATCTTGTTTTTGCTGCCATTTCCATGAGAAGTTGTTACATAGCATACTTCCAGACTCTAACAGTCTTTCCATCTGCATCTTCTGTGATGTTCCCTGAATCATAGATGCTGGAGTTGTGGTGTAGATGACTTCATTGGGAATGGGATCCATATAAACTGCTCTTGCCTGGACTGTTGCATAAACTGGACACAAAGAACCCGCAGAGAGAGGACTGCTGAACTTGCCTAAAGGTGAGATGATCCTTCAGGGTTCCTACTTCATGAAAGAGTCTACGAGACATTCTGCAGGACACAGAAGAAAGTGACTGAACTGTCTTTGAATTTTTCTGCATCATGGAAATGTCTGCTGGATACTATGGGCCTGTAGGCTAAAGATGGATGCCCCAACGGTACAGAGGAACTTTGGGTGACTGTCCAGGCAGCGAGATGTTTCTGTCATTTCTAGAGTTTGGAAGTTGCTTATTTCTGGTTTACTTAGGTAATATTCTTCTGGAGTCTTTGATGGAGTTGAAGAATGGATAGTTATAGTTTTCCTTTGTCATGATAAAAGATAAAATAGGTTGTAACTGTAATTCTTGATTGATAACTTTTGTTATATGTAATTTTACTATGTTAAAATGAAAGCCTTTCTCTTGTTTAAATAGACAAAGGGGAAATAGTGTAGGAGGGTCTTTCTGTATTTGGGTTGCTTTTATTGGTTAATAAAGAAACTGCCTTGGCCTTTTGATAGGACAGGACTTAGATAGACAGGGAAAGAGAACAGGCTACTGGGAAGGGGACAGAGTTAGAGAGAGCTGCCAGCCATGAAGCTCCCAGGTCAGAGACGCTGAATCTTTCCCGGTAAGCCACGACTAGCGGTGACACACAGATTATTAGAAATGGGTTAAACAAATATGTGAGAGCCAATAAGAGGCTAGAGCTAATGGGCCAGGCAGTATTTCAATGAATACAGTTTCTGTGTAATTATTTCGGGTACGCACTGGGAGCCGGGCGGGACAGAACAAGGGGCCCTGCACCAGGAACGCAGCCCAAGCCCCTCATTACTACATATTTCCCCTTTCCAGGTGGATCTATGTATGTTTTTCTTAGGGTTCACCTTGTTACTTAGCTTCTCTAGGATCATGAACTATAGGCTCAACATCCTTTGCTTTAGAACTAGTATCCACATATGAGTGAATACACACCATGTTCATCTTTCTGGGTCTGGGTTACCTCACTCAATATATTTTTCCAGTTCCTTCCATTTGCATGCAAATTTCTAGATGTTTTTTACCACTGAGTAGTACTGCAGAGTGTAAATGTGTCACTTTTTTTTTTTTAAATTTGTTCTTAGGTTGAGGGGCATATAGCTGTTTCCAGGTTCTGGATATTACAACAACTCTCAGCTCTCCCCTCTCCCACATCACCCCATGCCTGCAGGAAGCAGTCAGACTTGAGCCAATGCCCCTTTATCCAAAGAGAACCTAAAATGTTGGTCATAAATACCACCTCAACTCCTTGTCACAACCCTATATCCAAAGAGTCTGGAATGTAATATTGAGTTGGAAGTGTCACACCAGCCTGCCAAGCATTTGGACTACAACTCCCAGCCTGCCAAGTGCTGACCCCTCCCTGGGAAGTGCCAGGACCACTCCCACAAGGTATTTAGGGTCACACCAAAACAAGGAACATGTGGTTTTCTGGTTTGATTGGGTCTTCCCTCTGTCTCTCTCTCTCCCTCACCATACTCTCAGCTACCTGAGAGTGCAGCATTTATTAAACATAGGCATTTTAATTTGGTCTAATCTGGTTTAGTTGGAGTTATTAATGCATCGATGGGGCAGCTTCTATTAGGATTAAACCAAACAATATGTACTCACTCATAAGTGAATTTTAATCACAAAGCAAAGAAAACCAGCCTAAAAATAATAATCCCAGAGAACCTAGACAACAATGAGGACCATAAGAGAGACTTACATGGATCTAATCTACATGGGAAGAAGAAAAAGACAAGATCTCCTGAGTAAATTGGGAGCATGGGGACCATGGGAGAGGGTTGAAGGGGAGAGGAGGGGAAGAAAGGGGAGAAGAGAAAAATGTATAGCTCAATTAAATCAATAAAAAATATTTTGGGGTCAATAGTTGAAAAGCTAATTACTATGACTTATTAGCCTAAGAATATTTGGAGGTAATTCTATTTTTCTTAGTTCCTTAATTGACTGCTCTAGAATCTGTTGATCATTTTAGGAGAGAGTAATAATAGTGGATTAAGTCAAAGCCACATAAGCATTTCTCAGGCATTTTTTCCTGGCCTCTTAGTAGGGATTTAATTTCATTGTTGAAAATGATACAGCTGATCATATTTGTTCCTAATTAAGGAATAAACCACAATTCTGCCCTTGGAGTGTCAGGCTATTTCAGCCATTAAACATATGTCACTGCATAGATCATGCGAGAGGTACATTTTTAGTGGGTTCTTGCCTGGCAAACTTTTTAATAATCTTTTAATCTTTCCCTTCTTGCACAAGAGTGTTGAATTAGCAATAAAATTGAAGTTTGGTTGCTAAATTTGTCTACACAAATACTTACTATTAATGCTGATTTATTCCCAAGTACACTTAGTTATAGAATAATTTATTTTGACTAATATTAACAATGTTTATTGCACAAGAGAATAGTTCAGTTATACTCCTTAGGAGATCAGTGACAAGATGAAGATTTTTAGGACTGAAAAGACAGCTCAGTGGTTAGGAATATATACTGCTCTTGCAGAGGATCCAAGTTTGGTTCCCCGCACTCTACATAAGGGAGTGCACAACCTCCTATAACTTCAGCTCCATGGGACCCATTGCACTCTTCTTACCTCTGTGTGGAAATAAGGACAGACAGACGTGTACATAGAGTTGAAAATAAAAGTAAATGTTAAAAAGGATAATCTTGTTTGTTGCGCTTGTATTGATTGTGAACTGTTGATGTTTTTAGACCTCCTGTGAATGGGTGGGGGGGCTTCAGTTTCTGCCTCCAGGTTCCTGCCTCGAGTTTCTGCCTTGGCTTCCTTCCCTCGATGATGAGCCCAAGAAACCCTTTCCTCCCCAAATTGTTCTTGATCCTGTTGTTTATGCTCATCAGAGCAAATAAGAAGCGAAAACAGAACTTTAAATTTGATAATGAAATGGCTGACTTTGTAGAGGAGGCCAGTACCTCGGCGAATTGATGGTGACGTAATTAGCTCCAAGTGAAATCTGTTTACAGCGCATGTGCTTGAGTTCTGCAGCACCCTTCCCTTATGTTTATCTTGTCCCATTTTGTCTTGTTCAGGCGTTTGTTTATACAGTCACATGTGAGGAGGGTGCTGGGCAGTGTGCTAAATGTCAGTGCTGTGTTTAGTTAAGCTCCATTTACTATTAAATACTTGGGCTTTTCGATTTCGTGAGAGTTGTCATCTATTATTGTATAGAAAGGGAAACCTGTTGCTTTCCCTTCATAGACCTTGACCTAAAAGGTTTAGGTTTATACCTGTGCTTACTCTTCCACCTTGTTAGGGTTTGCAGAAGATGTACCAGCCAAATTAACAAGGATTAGTGAATTATACAGGGATTACCAATTACAGAGTAAACTCAGAACAAATACTATCGCCAATAACATCGCTGACAATTTTAAAAATTGGCCTGGTCTTTTGAGATTAGGTTATACTCTTTACCCAATGCTAGCTTTGGACTTGGTATGTAGCCTAGGCTAGCCTCAAACTCATAGAAATTCTCCTGTTTCAGCCTTCTGAATGCTTAGATATCAGGTATGACCATCACACCCACCAGAGCCTAACAAATTTCTATAAGTCAAAATAGAAGGAAAAACGATGCTATTTTCATTATTTAGTAGAGGAAAATATGCCAGCATGTCTTATTATTGTCATTTTCAACAAGATCAAGTTTTTGTGAAAAAAATCATTTAGAAAATACAGCTGAAGTCCTAACAGGGCAAAGGCTTCCTTAATGATGTCAGGAGTTCACTTTCTCAGAACCTGCTATACAGTTGCTAGACATTCTAACACAGAGATTCAGCTCTTTTCATCCTTTCTCGTGTTAACATCCACAGAATGAGGCATAGAAAAGCCAAGTTAACTCTCCCTCACCACCAGACTTTAAACCCAGAAACTCTTCTCATGTGTTTCATAGTATGCTTCGCAAGTGATGTTTATCATCAGATATGTTAAGCTGTATAGCAATCGATAAACCTGCTATAGCGCTACATTTGTGATTGCAAATCAGTACTCATCTACGGATCTTCCAAAGGTTCCTGAAGAGTAAAAACTTTCTACACAGGGAAAAAGCTTCAATAAGCTGAGTATTTCTTTACCTAACATACTTTAGCAAACATAAATATCTGCTAATTTACACAGCAACAGATATTTATCAGCACACCATCCAAGTCAGTGACCCTGTTGGTACCTCAGACTGCATATTCCAAAGGAATCCCAGCTCTGTTCATTTTCTATTGCACATAAACAAAACTTCTCTTCATTCCCAGAGAATAAGTGCCCATTAAAGGTACATACCTAGAGCTCTCTCATGACATCGCAACATCAGGGATACTCCTAATGCCAGTCATTAGAGCAAGAAATTCCTTAAAGACGCATCTCTCCCTTAGCATCCCAAAGCATTTTATTTACTTTGGTTTTTATGTCTTTGTTTTATTTTCTGTGAAAACCTATAACTGTCACTCTCTGTCCTCTTCCATTCTGGAAAAGCCACTGTTCCTTCTGTTGGCTTTTTTCTTTTCTTTTCTTTTTTTTCTTGGTTTTTGAGACAGGGTTTCTCTGTAGCTTTGGAACCTGTCTTGGAACTAGCTCTTGTAGACCAGGCTGGCCTCGAACTGATCCAGATCTGCCTGCCTCTGCCCCCTAAATGCTGGGATTAAAGGTGTGCGCCACCACCGCCCGGTTCTGTTGGCTTTTTAAACATCTGGGTTTAAAAAGTGTGGCATAGGTGTTCTAGGCGCCCATGATCTCTGGTACCCACAGGACTTCTTGTAGCTGCTTAAGTGGCAGAGCTGACTTGCACCCTGCGGTCTTTGCTGCATTTTGCGGACGTGAGAGGTCCTGATGAGCCAAGGGTCACGCGCCATGCCCTGTAGTCTTTTCGCAAAGGATCAGGGTAGGCGAGGCGCGCGCCCTGTGGTCGGTTGTTACCACCCTGGGCGCAAAGGCCCACCTTTCCCTTTCAGCACAAATGTCTGTTTGTACTGGGGCAGTGCTGTTGTCTGGAGAGTTTGCTGGCTTCTTCCAAAGAAGTCTAGGAGACTCAGACTTTACAACTTTCTCAGGCAAATAGATTCTCACCTTACAGCCTGCCTCCTCAAAGCCAAGCCACCCAGTAAGCCAACTAACAACAGTGTCAGCAGGTACACTCCTCTAAGAAGGGAGCAGGTGGGAGGTGCTGCCTTCTTGAAATAGAAAGGGGCGCATTAGGCACTTCGGCAAGTGCATCCTTGCTGATGAGTCCAGAGCAACTGCTTCCTCGGGCTGCCAAATCAAGCGCAATTCATTGTTTTCCCAAAATGGCCCTCCTGACCCGGTCACATTTTTGTTCTCCGTATTTTAGGCTTAAAATGAGCAAATTAACCTGGTGAAGTAAAATCACTAAATAACTGTTAATAATGGTGGGAAATGACAAGCGAATAAATGGTGACATCCGAGCCGCCTCCTAGACTGTTAGAAGGAGGGCTTCATCTTTTATTTATTGGAACATCGTGGATGCATTTGTTAGGGGCCTATCTCTGATCACTAAGTGTTGTGACCTTTTTATTACTCATTACTTAAAGTAACCCACACGTTTGCTCCATGAAAGTTTTTTTATATCTGCCTGAAGCACGTTCCTGTCTTTAAGACCCTTTCTTGTTTCTCAAGAGCATTTGTTCCTCAGCTGGATCTCTGCAACTCGGACCCTATTTCCCATTGGTTCATTCCCATCGCTCTGTGTGTGTGTGTGTGTGTGTGTGTGTGTGTGTGTGTGTGTGTTGCCTGAGGCTAGTGTAACAAGGCAGGGCTGATTTTGTGGCTTGGAATGAAAGATGATCATTCCTTAGCTCTGGAGCTAGAAGCTCAAAGTCAAGGTGGTTCCAGGGCAGGTTGCTCCCGGGTAGTCTTAGGGAGACTGAGTATTGTTCTGCTCACCTCTGACGCTTGTTCGCAGCCATCACTGCCCTTTGTCTTGGAGACTCTTCGCTCCAGTATCTGCACCACATGCAGGGATGTTCTCTTCTCTATGTGCTTGTGTTGTGTGTTTAGTCTGTGTAAGAAAGCCTTTGAGTTGAGGTCTCTTCAGATCTAACATGAACTCAATCTGATGACATCTACAAGTAGACCTTCTGGTCACACATACAGGTTCTAGATACGTTTGGATAAGAACACATTTCAGCCTCTCACAAGATGAAACTTTTACTTCTTCTCATTAGGAAACTCCCCTTGACCGTATTTCTTCCCTCTAGGAATACAGCATTTAGTCCCTATTACAGCTAAGTTTCTCTAGAGTTCCTGTATTCCTACACCTTCTACTTCCTCCATGACAGCTCTTTAGGAAAGTTAAGTCAAGTAGGCATTGGAGTCATTCATGTTCCAGACACTGGACTTCCATGTTTTTGCTCACACATATTTGAGAGAGAGAGAGAGAGAGAGAGAGAGAGAGAGAGAGAGAGAGAGAGAGCCATAGCAAAAATGCTATGAGACAAAGAACCTCCAAAATGCCACAGAGCTCTTCTTGGGTTGGCCATTTACTGCCAGTATCTGGCCTGCCCTTGAGTGGTTTGTGTACTTGGCGAGAGTCTATAAGAGAACACTAGTTTTTCATGTGTGAACAATTATCGATTAGAGAGAGCTTCTGGATTTGTGATGGTGGCTCGTGTCCACTCCCCCGTTAGCCCTGGGTCCCGTCTAGCATAGACCTACTCAGGCTTGTGCATGCTGCCTCAACCTGTATGAGTTCATATGTGCGTCAGTCCTACTGTGTTTAGAAAGTCTTGTTTTCTCGGTGTCCTTCATGCCCTCTGGATCTTAAAGTCTTTGTGCTTCCTCTTCTATAGGATTCCCTGAGCCCTGAGGGAGGGATTTGATTGAGACATCCCATTAGAGATGAAGGTTCCAGGGTCTCTCACTCTCTGCATGTTGTCCAGCTGAATGCCATCGCTATTTCTTTGTTATTTTGTGTTCTAGTTGCTAAGACAGTTTACTATGTTCACTGATGGTGATATTTCACATGAATGTGTAAGCAAGATACAATGAACGTTTTCCATAATTTCTGACAAGTTAAATATCTTATCACACTTTTATAAATATTTTGAATGACCCTCTTAATATTAGATAGTTGGTGCCCAAACCTGAATCATATTTGTTTTGTTCCAGCCAATGGACCCTTATATTTTCTCTTTTTATTTTGTGCATATGTTTAATATAAAATTTTCTCTTTATTTTGTTGTTTTTAATTAGCACTAATTCTTTGAGAATTTTACACAGTGCCTTTTGATCATATTCAACCCTTTAACTTCTCCCAGATACAACTCCCCTTCCCTAACCCCCTAACTTGTGTCCTCTTTATAGAAAACCACAGAGTCCAATTTTGCTGCCCTTATACTAGTTATTTTCACTTTTCGAAACTGGTGTGAACATTGACTCCTTGACACTATTGATGGGCAACTCACGTGTTCCAGAGTGTAAAGGCTGTAAATCTGTGTCAGCTTTGGTGTAGCTGCTGCTGTTGTTGCTGCTGCTCCTCCTCCCCCTCCCCTTCCTCCTCCTCTTCATCTTTACTGTTTTGCCGATGTAACCCGGGGTGATCTCCAACTCATGATCCCCAATCTCGGCCTTCCGAATACAGGAATCACATGTATTTGCCACTATGGTTAGTCTAATCTTTGTACATTTAACTTGTTTATTCTCATTCTCAGTCCACTGTTAGAGCTTTATTTGGTTGTTACATTTGAAATATATATTAAGAGTGGGAATGTCGTGTAGAAAGCACTCAGAAGAGCAGGAGTCATCACATTTCCTAAAGTGCCCAGATGACTTTAAGCATTTCTTTAACCCCCAGTAGAGTGAAATAGTACAGGTAGACAAGGACAATATTAAGGCAATATATATATATATATATATATATATATATATATATATATGGAGAAATGTAAACACTCTCATGGAAAAACATTACATTTTAATATTTCTACAAAAAATGAAAATTAGACAACACCAAATTGAATGTCTGATAAAGAAAGACAGCAGCCTTTAAAGGCTTAAAACTACTAGGCAGCATTCATATCTGTCAGGATAAATTGGACCAAACATTTGTGTCATGACCGCTTCTCTCATTCTTTCTGTGCAGTTGGAGTGGGCAAACAATCCAGCACAATGGTTCTCAACCTGTGCATTGCACCCCTATTGGGGGTCGAATGACCCTTTCACAGGGTGACGTGTGAGATGCCCTGCATATTAGATATTTACATTGTAATTCATAACAGTAGCAAAATTACAGTTATGAAGTAGCAAGGAGAATAATTTTATCATTGGGGGTCACCACAACATGAAGAACTGTATTAAAGGGTCACAGCATTAGGTAGGTTGAGAACCACTGGAACCCACTGAAATGGAAAATGTAGTTCTCCACTGAATACTTCTTACACTTACAAATCCTGAAAGAGATTTGAGAAAAATCCCAACAAGACTTTTGTGTTTCCCAGATTGGGATTAAATGAATGGGAACAAAGAACCAAAAGCCAACACATCTAATCCTAGAGCTAGCAATGTCCACCCAGAATTATTTACAGCTCCCAGGCCAAACCTATCTTGTCACCTGGGGTTTTATTGCCAAATTTCGGTGTGGCTGATGGTGATGGGATAATCTGGTTACTTAGATTACTCTCCACATCACTCTGCCGTAATTCCATTCTGTAATTCAGCTTTCCCTATTGCCTCCATGGCAATACGAACACTGTTTAAGACATTGCCAATGGGAGCCGCGTTCTTCTGAAGTCCCTCACAGTGGTAGGCAAGCGAAGTGCACAGCTAAGAGGGTTTACCTCAGAAGTCAGCAGACAGATCTGTTTACTCCACTCTGCAATGTAGGTCCGGGCTGGGATAGAGCCCGCATCCCCATTTATCTTCTCAGGTTGTTGTTTTTCTTTGCTCCAGTCCTTCATTAGGTGTGGGCGTTTCCTGGAGTGAGCCTTTCTGATTAGATTTTGTTGCTCGAACTCTCCCTTGAGGGAAACCAGATCCTCCTTGAGAGCAAAGTGCATTCCCATCAAGCCAACACAGCGTACAGTCCAGGCTCTGCCTCCAAGATGACGAAAGCTCTCTGGGGATAACAGATCTTGCAGCAGCACAGTAAGTAGTTCTGCTTGATACAAAGCATGGTTTCTCATCACATGGAATCCTCTTGCTCCTCTGAGTTGTACCGGAGTCTAAATCCGGAGGCTCAGCGTTAAAGAAAGACCTGCGGCTTAAGCCTTCCTTGGGCTTCTCCAGCTCTCCTGCCAGCAAACTGACTGCAGTGAGCTCTTTGTGGTTTGCCTTTTTGTCTTCCTGTTCAAGGTAAGTAGAGATGCCTGTTGGAGGAGTCCGCTTGTTCATCCCGGCTGCCCATAACCGAAATAATCACACAGAAACTGTATCAATTAAATCACTGCTTGGCCCATGAGCTCTAGCTTCTTATTGGGTAACTCTTGCATATTAATTTAACCCATTTCTATTGATCTGTGCATCACCACGAGGTCGTGACCTACTAGCAAAGTTTCAGTAGGTCTGTCTCCGGCAGCAGCTCCATGGCTTCTCCCCAACTCTGCCTTCCTTCTCCCTTGCTATAGGCCAACCCAGTTTCTTTATTCATTAATAAATAAAAGCAACCCATAGGCAGAAGGACCTCCTGCACCAGATGCCAGGTTCATACCTCACACTCAATTATTTTGCTGACTTGGAGCTGCCGTCCAGCAGGGAAAATCCTGAACCAGATCCCTTTGACCATTCCCACTCTGGAGCGAGGCTGACTAGATCTTCTGGGAGCTGGTAAATGGAGCCCAGTGAAGCTGGACCTCAGATGGGTGGGGAAGTCACATGGAGATGGTCAAGGAGCTGGTGATCCAAATGGATAAATCCCTTAGTGTGAGATTAAAAGGAGAGGATCGACTGTTGCCCACTAAGGAGCAAAGCCCTAAATCAAGAATGAAAGTCTCAGCCTTGTCTTCCTGGAATGGACGGGAGCTGGGGAAGGACACGTTTTGAACTGTAGACAGGACTTCCCATGGAGAGAGGCAAGAGGCTTGCTTTTAAATGGGAAAGAGGAGGTGTGGCAGAGCAGACAGTGGAAAATCCCTATTCCCTGGCTTGACAGGTGGCAGGAGAGGGCTCCCAGCTACTACAACTCCACACTGCATGAGTGCCCAGAAAATGCTGAGGCCTGGGGTGAGGAAGCTGGTTAGGATTTGAGCTGTTTGTCTTTCTGTGGCCAATCTCCTAAGTTCAAAGAGTGCTCAGTTTGGAGCACCCAGCTAAAATGAATCATCCTGAACCTGTATTTCTTCCCCTATGCTTTATCTTTCTCTTATTATCTGTCTGTCAGCATTTGCAAAGTTCGCATCTCTTCGGTTTACCCTTCATCTCTCTACTTTTTCTCTGTGTTGCTTTGCTTTTGCTTTCTGCTGCTCTCTGTCCTATTGTCCCAGTCTGATCATCCATTCTGCGAGCCTGCTCTGCAGTGGTGTGGTTAGTTATGCTTTCCAATTTCGCTTGTACTATTTCCATTCGGGTCTTCTGAAACACCACTTACCCCTGCTTATAGGGCCTGTATTCTTTTCTCTGTTTTAAGCACTTTTCGATCTTTCTGGTATGATATTCATACATGATGCATTTTTCTGTCTGTGGTTGTACTTTTCTGATAATTGTGTTTTTCTCATGTTAAATTGTCTTGTTAGCTTAGATGCATTCGGGGTGAAATAGCTACTTTGTCTGATAGTTTGTTATTAAGAAACTCTCAAAAGTCTCAATATCTAATCTATGTATTTCTCGGGAAATACAAGGAGAATATGCCTATGGACCCATGTATGCACGTGTATGTTTCTCACTCAGTGCTGGGCTTTCCTCATGGTCTAAAGGTTTGTGCCTTCTCTCCTGGAATTGTTGTGTTGAGATCCTGATCTCCTAGGTGATAGTCTCAGGAGCTCATAGTTTTGAAAGGTGATGGATGGGGTCATCACGTCAGTGTGTTCATGGATGGAACTAGGGACCATATAAATGAGGTCTGGGAAAGTCCCTAGCTGGTCAACCATCAAGAGAAGACAGACGGATGTATCAATAGTTTGTTGTTTGGGGTTTATCCGACACCAGATCTGCTGGTGACATGACACTGGACTTGCCAGCCTTCATAACTGTGACAAACATGTGTTGTTTGTAAGTCATTTAGTTTATGATATTTTATTGTAGCAACTCGGACAAAGACGTGGGGCAGCTATAACCACAAGCTAACTAGAGTTGAAATCAACTTTTGTGTAAAAGTCTCAAGAAGAAACGTTATTGCTGATTAAGCTTCTAGTAGCAGGTAGCAATCCTTCACCTGCCTCAATTTGCAGGGACACCCCTGTTACCCTGCTGATATATGCCTCTCTTGTTACATGGCTTTCTTACCCCGAGACCAGTCGCTAGGTTTAGTGACCTCATCCAGTTCACATCACCTAAACTTCATGTCTGAAAAGACCCTCTTTTCAAACGATGTCATATTTACGGTTTGCAGGGGTTAAAACTTCAGTATGTCTTCTGGGTGACAGTTCATCCCACAGCAGGGGCACTAGCCTATGGGCAGTGTCAGGGCCACAAAGCCAATTTGCCACTCTACCCACAGTCTTTGTGATCCAGCATGTTTTCACATTCTTTGGGAGGGGACAATGTTCTGTGTCTTAAACAGGTTTCAGAGAAGAAAGAGGCACGAGAATGAGAGTGTGGGCCTGTATAGACAGTATTTCCTTACCACAGTGTAGCTCTGGGAGGAATGGTATAAATTGAGACATGACTTATAGGGAAAATAAGAGCAGAATTGTAGTTGGGCTGAGAACATTGTCTTGTTACCTCTGCTGCCTTCTGTCTTCCTAGATCTCCTGTATACAAATCAGATTTGGGTCACTTTCCTAAACTTCTCATGGCTTGTGGTCAGGATAGCCCCTCTATTTTCTAATCCCAACTTGATTTTTAGATTGACCCCCTCTGGAGTCATTGATAATCTTGCTGCAATTTCAAATCTGAAATTTTTTCACTTACTTCATCACTCACTCATACAAAATGCTGTAAAGTTTAAAGACAAATAAATAGTAACACTTGGAGCAAATAGGTTAGAAAAGAAGCAAGATATACAGAAAAACTGGTCTTTATTGAAATTCCAACTATAGCACTTCCTAGCTTTTTGAGTTGTCCTGTGACCAGCTTCTCTGAGCTCAGTTTAATCACATGCAAAATGGGAAGGATGGTGTATGAAAAGGATGCATTTTAGCTCAATAATGTGTCTTTCATGGTTTGGTTGCATACTTGAGTTTAAATATTTCCATTGTTTTATTTCACTTGCCATTAAAAGTAGCCAAACATATCATGGCAGCTCCTCCCAGAAGAGGTCTGGTAGATGTTGTTTTTGCATTTCTATGACACATTACCCCCTTGGCTCACAGATTCAGAAGGTTCAGTCTGTAGCCACTTGACTCTATGCTTCTGAGACCACGAAAAGCAAAGGTTTACATGTGGAGGATGAGGCTGGTCACAAGAAGCAGAAAACAGGAAACCGGAGGCCAGGTGTAAGCCTTCAAAGTCAGCATTCACTTGTCAATGTCCTTTAGCTAGGCCACACCTCTTAAAGTACCTCACACAATAGTACCATCTTTTGGGAAACCAGCGCCCAGCACATGAGCCTGTCCAGAACTGTCCACAGTCACACCGTAACAATGTCATCTGAGGAGTCTGCTACAGTACCATAATGATAAAACATGCATTGTACATGGATTTCATTAGACTAACTTAAACTTAATTTTCTTGGTTAATTAAGTGAATGGAGTAGTATTTTTCTTTGAATCTCTTAATGTTTTGTTCACAGGGAGGTACTGATTTTTTCACATGTAATTTGGAAGCTAAATCAGCCACAAAAATGAAACGGGCACAGCACCTATCAACCATTAATAAAAAATTAACAAGTGTTCCAGAATTACCTTACAGAAAAGGACTACTCAATTCATCACCTAAGCCAAAAGAAAAAAGTAATGCCAAGCCACAATATGATAAGATCGAACCAATGGTCCTAAGGTCTCCACCCACAGGAGAATCAATTGTACGTTATGCCTTGCCCATACCATCAAGTAAGACAAAGGATTTAATAGCAGAAGACGAAATGGTCAGGAGGATTACCAAACACCTGAAGATGGTAAGATATTTGTTGTGTGTCCTATTGAGGTAATTCCCAGGGTGGTCACTAGCTGGGGAGTTGCTGTTGTGTAAGAATAGAATCAGTCACGATGGACTCTGTATATCATTATATCAATGATAAGATTTATTACATTCAGCATGTGGAGGGAGATTAGAAAGAAAACATGGTCAAGGCTATGAGTGTTCTCTGTCTGAAGTCATGTGAGGCATGCTTAGTTTCTCCAGAAATGAATCGTGATGAGTTAAGTAGAATGGGGACCAGAAGATATCATTAGAAACACAGTACACAGAGAGTTGAGAACCTAAAGTATTCTCTGTCAAGCATGTATTAGATTTCCAAGGAAAGCAGTTCAGCATAAAACACACTGTCTTCCTGAAAGCAAAATTCCTAGCTAACCAGCTAACGGTCTCTTCACAAGCAGGGCTTTGTCGGGATAGGCATTTTGAGATCTCATGCCAGCTGTGGTCATTCTTGTCTGCACCTCAGAAATCATAGCACTTAATGTTTCTCTAAGTATCTTCTTACATAATGATTGACAGTCAAATTGTAAATCCACTTTTAAATGAGAACAAGGAAGACACCAATGTAAACATTATAGTTCTTCATGCTTCCAAGACACCTGGTCAGTGTGTCATCTTGGAGAATGTCTTTTAAAGTTTATTGCTTTCTGCTCTTTGTATTTCTTTTTTTTAATGCAATATTCAAAGGAAAATCAGACTTTGAGGAAAACTCTGCTCTCTTCAGCTATTCACAGGCACGTGAATAACTTTTTTCTTTTCACTACTTTTTCACATAGAGAAGGAAGAGTTTTGGGGTGTCCCCATGGCTAGGGAGCAGGATTAAACACTGTTGAGTGAGCATTTTCTTAATGATACGTGATGAGTCAAAGGGTAGAAAGGGGAACCTCCTGCCACCGGCAATCAAGTGACATCTATACAACCATGATGTGATGGCTTTAGCATTTTTGACAACACCAAATTCAACTTGATTTGTATTTTTTCTAAGGTTGTTACTGCTTTGGAAGACACATATGGAACTGTTGATGAAGATGGAGAAAGAACACTGAAGAAACCTAAAGATGAAGGCGTATCTTTATCTGTATGTGTTACATAAGCTAAGGAAATAAATTCAATGTTGGAAGGGTTAACCCTTGCCTTTGAAATAAACCCACACTGTCCAAGTGGACTCCTATCCATACAGAGATTCTCTTGCGACACTTGATAGACATGTGTTAGTGTTTCCAGCCTCTGCCAACTCCTGTCTTAACTATCTGTAGTCTGCTTTTTTACAATCTTGACTCTGTGGTGAGTTTTAAATATGAGCTTGGTTACTTTGCTTGAGTTGAATATAAGACAGTATTCTTGCACTAGCCAAATGGGGCAGTGGCTAAAGGTGCCTACCACCAAGGTTGACAAACTTGAGTTCAATCTTTGAGACCTATATGGCGGAGGGAGAGGGCCAACTCTTGCAAGTTGTACTCTGACCTCCACAGGTATACTGTTGCAGGCAAACATGAGTCACTCCCAGCCCCCTCCCCACAGAGGTAAATAATAAAATGTAATTAAAAATACCTTCTTTGCTAGTTTTTAAAGTGGAAAAAAAACCAAAGTTTTTGAGATCTAGCAAATATTTTTGTTGTACCTATTGTTATAATGTAGCTATTAACATAACAGCATGGTTCTCTTTCAGTGGGTTGTTTTTGTTTTGTTTTGGTTTCATTTTTTGCTTGTTTTAACTTCTTAAGGTCTCTTCTAAATTGTACTTGTGTGCACATGTGCCCGTCTGTATGTGTGAGTGAGTGCCTCTGGAGCTGAGAAAAGTGGCAGGGCTTTGTGAGGCACCCAATGTAGTTCCTGAGAACTGAATTCTGCTCTTTTCCAAGAGCACCAGGAACTCTTAACTGCGGAGCCATCTTGCTGGTCATATTTGTTTGACTCAACCATATGTTTGCACCTGCATTTTTTGGGGGGAGTGGGGGGTTTCAAGACAGGGTTTCTCTGCAGCTTTGGAGCCTGTCCTGGGACTAGTTCTTGTAGACCAGGCCTTGAACTCACAGAGATCCGCCTGCCTCTGCCTCTCAAGTGCTGGGATTAAAGGCATGCGCCGCCACCACCCGGCTGCACCTGCATTTTTAAACTCTTATTTATCTATTAGTATTCTGTGTGAATTGTGCTGTGGATTTATTGAATGGGGATAAGCACCCCGTGGTCAGTTGCTTTTGCATTCTGGACATTTGTGAGTTTCTATGATGGTCTCCTATCGGCCACAAAAAGAAGCTTCTATGGTGAGGGGAGAGAGCTTCACCTCTCTGGTGTATGTAAGGATATGCATTAGAATGTAGTTAGAAATTATGATGGTTCGGGAAAGTGACGGTAGGTCATTCTCCTCTAGGATCCATGGCATCACCAGCCACAGGTAGTTATCTAGGTTTATAGTGCTTGGCATGAATTCTGTTCTACTTATAAGGCCTTCAGTCCAAATATACGACTTGGGTTGCCCCGGGATGTAAGTGCCACTATTGCATCTTTCAGGATATCTGACAATCATGGTCATTGCTGTAAAATTGGAAATCATTCATTGTCATCATCATTGGCAGCAAGTAGTAAAAGCTACGTGTTGCTATTATTTCAGTAGTAATAGTTATGTGTTGCTGTGTCCAACAGAAAACGAAGTTCTGTTAGTATAAAGAAGGAATCAATGTGTGATATCCAACAAATAGTTTGCATGTAGTAATCAGCTTCTCTCACATCCATTGTCCTGATTTGTGATGAAGAGCTGTCTGTAGAGTATGGTGTTTCATTTCACTGAATTCTATGACTCCACTAATAATCTTCTATTCTGTCTCAAGCACGGATGACAAGGTGTTAATTTCTGAACTTATTTCACTGACCTCTGGCTAACACTGTCTTTGTTTCCCTGTAGTCTGTCTAATATTATAAGAGAAGTTCTTCAGTTTCCTTAGGGCCTGAAGGTCACTGGTCCTGTCCATTTTGTGTCCCAAATTATCTTTGTGTCCTTTCTCAACTAGCTTAACCTACATCGTACACAAGTTATGATTGTCACTCCTTGGCATAGCTGCTAAACTCTCTTTTTTTTCTGTCTGCTGTATTGCTCTTATTTGAGTAAACTACAAACCTTGTCAAATTAGTCTCTCTTTTGTGGCAACTGAGTTTGATGGAAGGAACTGTCTTTATGTGTGATGGTCAGTGAGTAAAGGTGCTTGCCACCAAACCTGATAACCTGAGTTTAATACCTGGAACTCCCATGAAGAACCCCTGTTCTCAGACCTCCACATGTGGAATATTAACTGCATACACACAGACACATACACGCATCCACAATGTGTCTTAAAATTTTGAGGCACAGTTTCCCTAAGTTCCTTTGAATGTTCTCTGTAGCCCAATCTGGGCTGAAACTTGGAGTCCACTGCCTCAGCCTTTCCAGTGCTGGATTAATATGCATGTCTCCTCAGTTTTGTTCCTATGGAGAATGGCAGACATGAAATGTTCAGTGCTATCGTCTTCTGTGAGCACCTCAACTGGAAATAAGTGTTTAAGATTGATTTAACACAGGTTGGTTTCCTGATATGCAAATGTCTACCAGAAGATATGTAATCATTGCATTGTATTGATGACTGGTTACTAATAGGTTACACGGAAAAACTACAGATTTTGGCAACTATATTTACAATCAATAGCTGTAGTTTACGTTGTTTTCTAGTTTTATGATGCTGGGGCTAGAACCCATGGCCTCAGGTTTGCTGGGCAAGTGCTCTACCACTGATCTGCATCCACAGTCCTGCATTAGTTTTCTAAGATGTACCATTATAGACACACAGTAGTTATTTTCTTTAGACCACCCTAAAAACAGGAGTATAATGGTGGGCTGCCTGAGTTCCTGCAGTTCTATAGATGAAAATAGGAAAATACGTTGTTGTGGGATATTTGATCACCTCATGAAACTATGTTAATGAAATTAACCTTGGATCAGAAGGTGGAGCCAGTGACTAGAATTAGCCATCGAAAGTACAGAGGAGCTGGGGGGGGGAGGGTGGAGGAGGAGAGGGACAGGAAGGAGTAGGGAGGGCCTTAACGATTCACAATCTTTTTGATTGGAATGAATGGAGAGACACTTCTCTGTTGGGTCTCCAGCTAAAGAGGAAAGTCAGCTGGTTGGTTCTTGGCTTCTCTGATCTAGCAGATTTTCACCCCAACATCTGACTCCCAGGTCTTTATTGGTAAATAGAACAATAAAGACTTAGTTAAAATCTACATCTGGCAGCCACAACTGCAGCCTAGCAGGTGCTAGCAGGTGCCAGTGGGACCAGAAATCCCACGAGACCACAGACTAAGCAGCTAATACTGACTGCTGTGAGTGGGGGGTGTGGATGGGGGCTACTGCCCTCAGATGGTAGTTAAAATATCAGTAGATTCAGGTGCAGCTACTAAGAAGAGAGAAAAACAAGAGCGTGTTGTGTTTCATCAGTCCCCAGGATGTACTTTCTTCCATGTTTCATTTCAAGGAGGGTTTTCTGGGATAACATTTGAAACATAGTTTTTTGCCACCCATGTTCGAAGGGATGGAAATGGCACAGAATTAAAATACTTTCAAAACACATTGAGAAGCAAGTGGATATACAAGTGGTTTCTAAAAGTGACAGTAACCCTGTTTTGTGGTTCTTTTTGGAAGGTCGGTGATGATATGAATGCATTCTTGCTGTGCTGTTCACAGTTTGCAGCTCAGATGGAGGAAGCAGTTAAGGAAGAACGTAACGTATGTATTCCAAGTCAGTGTCCAGGGTAAACTATGGGAACTTGCTTTGGTCGTAGAAATTGTGATGCGATTTGCAGTCAGCCATATTAGTCTTGAATCAATCCTTTGGAGGATGACAAGGGTCATTAGAGAATCTTTTTTATATTTCTTTATTCTCAATGTAGGCATGAGTATCTGTGGATTTTTCTTTAAATAAAGTAGCAATGTGGTCATATGTGCTTTCAAATGTGATCTCTATATTTTATTTTCATTTAAAAAATAAGTTTGCATTATCAAAATCTTTTTCTGATTAATGTTAATTTCAAACCAAAGACAGGTTTTGAATAGAACAAAAACAAAATATCACCATGGGGATTCTTTCCCAGTATGGAAAGAATACGATGAAAAAAATACTATTAGCACAACTTTGCCTGACTCCCTGATTTTTCTTATATATTATTATTTCTCCTTATATATTATCATTATTTCATATATATATTATATTTCAAAAATGAAATAATGTGCGGTTAGATAGACATCTCAGTGGTGAAGAACACTTGTTGCTCATGCGAATGACACTCATCTGGTCCCTAGGACTACCTGGTGACCCACAGCCCTGTGTAACTCTAGTTCCAGGAGACCCAACACCCATGGGTTCTGGCCTCTGCGGGTACAAGGCATACATGTAATTTATATGGATGAACTTGCAGACAAAACACCTACTTAAAATAAAAATATTATTTTAAATCTTAAATGAAATCATGTTTTGCTCATTTGCCAATACACTGTGAGTTTTAAAACACACCATGATCATGATTACATTTGCAAGACACCGGGGCAGGTTAAAGCTGATTATTTTATGATGTTTTCTTGTGTTCCCTGAAAAATAGACTCAGTATTTATAGGTGAGGGTCAATATTTAGTTTATGTTCTATATACATTATATAGTTAATAATATATAATATCGTACTTTATATTCCTTACTGTACTATATACATATGTCCAACTTGATTTGTAATGTGTAACTGACACCATTTGTCTTTGCCGTTTCTCCATCTTCCCTTTCCTCCCCCTCCATCTGTCTGTTCATAATTCCTTATGACTATTTTATTTTGATGGTTAATTCTTCCACGTTGTGCTTCTCTTTTGCATGTTACTTTATCTTATACAAATGTTCTTACTACTTATTGTTTGCATTTTCCAATTAAATATTCCCCCTTTTAAATGTTTCTAGCATTATTTTTACATTCAGTTCTCATTTCAGAGAAGAATATTTCAGAATCTTTTTCAAAGTGTTCAGCAATACAAGCAATATTTATTAGATGAAGGTGGACCTATAGACGTGTGAAACAGTAGAGAACCCAGAGGGTAGAGAGAGCTCCGTTGGTAAAGTGCCTGCCTGATGTCCAAGCATGAGGACCTGAGAGAGACCCCCAGCCTCCACGTAAAAGCTGGTTGATGTACGTCTGTAACCCTTATTCTGGCATGAGGGATAAAGATGAACGGATCCATGGAGCTTGCTGATCAGCCAGTTTAAACCAGCAAGCTCCAGGTTCACCAAAATATAAATCATAATTAGAAGGAAAGGCAAGTCATGGTAGGAAAGACTGATAAACTCAACCATATTAAAATTAGACCCTGAATCTCTTATATTTAAAAAATCCACAAAGAGGAAAGGACAGGAAAAAGCCATATAAGCAAAACATTTGGATCATGTCCAGGTGACAAGAGACTATCATGATTATTATGAATCTGGATCAAAAAGTGAAAGATAGGTCACTGACATACAAAGGTATTTCAAAGATGAAAAAACACAAATAGCTCATAAATATATCAAAAAAACCCCACATTGTATTATTTCAGTAGTTTGTAGAAGCCAAGGAATGTGACTGAACCATGTCATGTTACTAGACAAGAATGAAATGTTGGTTGTCTTAAAGCTAACATTTGTATTAAACCCCTCCATTGACAGCACATTTGCTTCAGGTGGGGCCCCGTATCTCTCTGGCTCTGCAAGCATTGCTGTTGAAACATGCAATGTTAACAGTCACTGTGCTTACCTAGATCATGACCTTCTGAAGGCCATTTTTGAAAATTCAACTCTAAACATTGTGGTGCTTTGAATGAAAATTGCCCATATAGACCATGTTTGAATACTTGGTTCCCAGTTAGTTGAACTGTTTGGGGAAGTTGTGTAGCCTTGTTGGAGAAAGAGTGTCATGAGGTAAACTTTGACACTTCAAAAGCTTCAAAAGGCCCCTCCATGTCCAGTGTGCTTTTTCTGCCTCCTGCTTTTAGGTCAATATATGAGCCCCCAGATTTCTACTTTTTATTGATTTTATTGAGCTCTACATTTTTTCTCTGCTCCCCTCCTTGCCTCTCCCCTCCCCTTCAACCCTCTCCCATGGTCCCCATGCTCCCAATTTACTCCAGAGATCTTGTCTCTTTCTACTTCCCATGTAGATTAGATCCATGTGTGTCTTTCTAGGATCCTCAATGTTATCTAGGTTCTCTGGGATTGTGATTTGCAGGCTGTTTTTCTTTGATTTATGTTTAAAACCCACTTATGATTGAGTACATATGATAATTGTCTTTTTGGGTCTGGGTTACCTCACTCAATATGATATTTCTAGCTCCATCCATTTGCCTGCAAATTTCAAGATGTCGGGGTTTTTTTCTGCTGTGTAGTACTCCATTGTGTAAATGTACCACATTTTCCTTATCCATTCTTCAGTAGAGGGGCATTTATGTTGTTTCCAGGTTCTGGCTATGACAAACAAAGCTGCTATGAACATAGTTGAGCACATTTCCTTGTGGCACGATTGAGCATCCTTTGGATATATACTCAAAAGTGGTATTACTGGGTCTTGAGGAAGGTTGTTTCCTAATTTTCTGAAAAATCGCCACACTGACGTCCAAAGGGGTTGTACCAGCTTGCATTGCCACCAGCAATGCAGAAGTGTTCCCTTTACCCCACAACCTCTCCAGCATAAATTGTAATCAGTGATTTTGATCTTGGCCATTCTTAAAGGTGTAAGATGGAATCTCAGAGTTGTTTTGATTTTCATTTCTCTGATGAATAAGGATGTTGAGCATTTCTTTAAGTGTCTTTCAGCTATTTTAGATTCCTCTGTTGAGAGTTCTTTGTTTAGGTACTCCATTTTTTTATTGGATTATGTGTTCTTTTGATGACCAATTTCTTGAGTTCTTTGTATATTTTAGAGATCAGACCTCTGTCTGATGTGGGATTGGTGAAGATCTTTTCCCATTCTGTAGGCTGTCGTTTTGTCTTGTTGACCATGTCCTCTGCTTTACAGAAGCTTTTCAGTTTCAGGAGGTCCCATTTATTAATTGTTTCTCTCAGTGTCTGTGCTACTGGGGTTTTACTTAGAAAGTGATCTCCTGTGCCAATGCATTCAAGTGTACTTCCCACTTTCTCTTCTATGAGTTTCAGTGTGGCTGGCTTTATGTTGAGGTCTTTGATCCATTTGGACTTGAGTTTTGTGCATGGTGATAGATATGGATCTATTTTCATTTTTCTACATGTTGATATCCAGTTATGCCAGCACCACTTGTTGAATAGGCTTTCTTTTTTCCATTTGATATTTTTTGCTTCTTTATCAAATATCAGGTGTTCGAAGATGTGTGGATTGATATCCGGGTCTTTAATTCAGTTCCATTGGTCCTCCTGTCTGTTTTTATGCCAATACCAGGCTGTTTTCAGTACTGTAGCTCTGTAATAGAGTTTGAAGTCAGGGATTGTGATGCCTCTAGAAGTTCTTCTATTGTTCACGATTGTTTTGGCTATCCTGGGTTTTTTGCTTTTCCATATGAAGTTGAGTACTGTTCTTTTGAGGTCGGTGAAGAAATTTGCTGGGATTTTGATGGGCATTGCATTGAATCTGCAGATTGCTTTTGTTAAGATTGCCATTTTCACTATGTTAATTCTCCCTACCCAAGAGCATGGGAGATCTTTCCATTTTCTGCTATCTTCTTCAATTTCTTTCTTCAAAGATTTAAAGTTCTTGTCATACAAGTCTTCCACTTGTTTGGTTAGAGTTACTCTGAGATATTTTATGTTATCTGTGGCTATTATGAAGGGTGTTGATTCTCTGATTTCTTTCTCAGCCCATTTAACATCTGTGTAAAGGAGGGCTACTGATTTTTTTTTTGAGTTAATCTTGTATCCTGCTACATTACTGAAAGTGTTTATGAGTTATAGATGTTCCTTGGTAGAATTTTTTGGGTCGCTTTTGTAAACTATCATATCATCATCAAATAGTGAGAGTTTGACTTCTTCTTTTCCAATTTGTATCCCCTTGATCTCCTTTTGGTGTCTTATTGCTCTAGCTAAGACCTCAAGAACTATATTGAATAGGTATGGAGAGAGTGGACAACCTTGTCTTGTTCGTGATTTCAGTGGAATCGCTGGGAGTTTCTCTCCATTTAGTTTGATGTTGGCTGTTGGCTTGCTGTATATTGCCTTAATTATGTTTAGGTATGTTCCTTGTATCCCTGCTCTCTCCGAGACCTTTATCATGAAGGGATGTTGTATTTTATCAAAAGCTTTTTTGGCATCTAATGAGATGACCATGTGGTTTTCATTTTTCAGTGTGTTTATATGGTGTATTATGTTGATAGATTTTCATATGTTGAACCATCCTTGCATCTCTGGGATGAAGCTGACTTAATCATGGTGGATGATGGTTCTGATGCGTTCTTGGATTCGATTTGCCAGTATTTTATTTAGTATTTTTGCATCAGTGTTCTTGAGTGAGATTGGCCTGTAGTTCTCTTTCTTAGTAATGTATTTCTGTGGTTTGGCCCCAGCTTCCTTACTGCCATGCTTTGGCTCCGCCCTCATGTACTCTCACCCAATTGAATGCTTTCTTTCATAAACTGCTTTTGTCACGCTCTTTTGTCACAGTAGTCATTTTCTTTTACTTATTTCTTGTTCTAATAGTCCCCTAAGAGTCATTTACATTCTTCCATTTTCAGCAACTTTGTTTCAGTATAATTGAAAAGCAAAATTATATATTCAAAATTATACAAATGTTGATATATGTTAAGTACATAAATATCAAGAAATAACTTTCACAATAAGTTAATTAACTCAATTTCACAATCTGTGTGTATGTGGTATATTTGTAATCGCACTCTCTCTTCCCATCTCTTTCTATATGTTTAACATTTTATTGGGGAAATTAGTGATTTCCACATTAAAATTTATTAATATAATAAAATATAAATTACAGTATATATTGGGTTGTTTCTTTATTAATTTTTGGAATATATATTTTCAATACAATACTAATTACATAGCTTCCACTAGGTCAGATGTTTTCCATAAATGCCTATGCCTGCTTTATTCTGGAACAATTTCTAATTAGATGACAAATCTAAAGCAAAAGTTATACTGTGACCTTCTACAAAATTCTCTTTATTTGTGTCCTAAAAGTTTCCATTAGTAACAAAATAGAATTTGAAAGAAAAGTCTGTGTAAGTTACATCTTGAAATAAATGGAAATATGTGGAAAATACACATAAATCACATTGAAAGGTAATTGTTGCAAATTTTCTAAAATGAATAATGAAAGTGCTTATCATAAGGGAGAATTCTACAACAAGACTGCAAGTTTTTCAACTTAAAAAATGATTTTTCTTTTCCGGGGGAGGAATGGGAAGCTAGTGTGATTGGGCTACATTGTATGAAACTCGCAAATAATTCGTAAAATATTATGTTGGTGAAAACTACTTATTACTAATATTAGTTGAAATCCAGGTAACGCTAAGACTTAGCACTTCAGAGCAGAAGGGTGGGGGAGATTTGCTTCATTTGCCATGCTGCACAGCCTCCAACTCTATGCAACTCAAAGCATGTCATCATTGTGACAGGCAGGAGGGATGTACCTGCATGCCCCAAGCAAGCAACTTGCATCTTGTGCCCACTGATTCTTAGATGCTTTACACCTATTGCTTTAAGGAGGCAGAGATGAAAGTTAACTGAAGTATAATGTGCAATAAATCTATAATTTCTTTTTTCCCCTCTTTTTTTCTCTTTTAACGAAAGTAGGTTCTTTTCCCATATACTATATCCCAATTAGAGTTTCCCCTCCCTGTGCTCATCCCATTCCCTCCCCACCTCCACTCCCATCTGGATCATCTCCCTTTCTGTTCTTCATTGGGAAAGAACAGGCTTCTAAGAGATAAACACAAAACAGAATAAAATAAAATACATAATAAGATAAAATAAGAGTCATCACATTGAAGTTGAGCAAGGTTAACCAACAGGAGGAAAAGCACCAAAGAAAAGACACTCAAGAGTCCCATAGAAATAATAAGTTAATAACTATAATATATATATACTATAATACACACACACAGTGGACCTGGTACATTCCCAGTAAGCCCTAAGCTTGCTGCTTCTGTCTCTGTAAGTTCATACGCATCTTGCCTATTGATTCAGAGGGTCTTGTTCTCCTGATGTCCTCCATCCCCTCTGACTCTTACAGTCTTTCCACCTGTTCCATGGCATTCCCTGAGCTCTGAGGGGAGGGATTTGATGGAGGCATCCCATTTAAAGCTGCTGTCACAGCAATTTAAAAATAACTAAGTCACAAGTTGGTATCAGGTTGTAGCTGCTATAGACATTACCACATGGCATTTCGAAGGAAAATGGAAAATTTATTGGACTTGGCCTCGGAAAGTGGTTGAATGCTGTAAGCAGAGCTTCATGGGCTATCTTAGTAGAGGCTTAGAATACTAAGGTCTACACAGACTGAGATTTCAGAGAGGAACAATCCCAACAACTGGACTAGAGACCATTTCTGTGACATTTTGGCAAAGTATGTGGCTGTCTTCAGCCCAGGTCCTGTGAACTCCCTGAGGCTCTGTTTAACGAACTTGAGCTTCCTTGCTCATATATTTATTCCCTTCTCCCTCTTTACGATTAGATTCCCCGAGCTTGGCTTGTTGCTTGATTGTGGATCTCTGCATCTGTTTCCATCAGTTACTTGATGGAAGGTCTATGATGATAGTTGGGATATTCGCCAATCTGATTACAGGGGAAGGCCAGTTCGGGCCCCCTCTCCACTGTTGCTAGGAGTCTAAGCTGGGGTCATCCTTGTGGATTCTTAGGAATTTCTCTAGCACCAAGTTTCTCCCTAACCAAGATCATGATGAATAAATCTACAGAGACAGAACCAAGCACATGGAAACTCATGAATTCTAGATCAACATCTGTGGAGTCTCCATGGAACCCAACTAGGTCCTCCATATATGGGAAACAGTGGTGAAGCTTGGACTACCTGAGGGGCCCCTGGTAGTAGGACCAGGATCTACCCCTGGTCTATGAGTGGCTTGTTGGAGCCCATTCCCTATGGTGGGATGCCATGCTCAGCCTTAATGCAGTGGGGAGGGCCTTGGTCCTGCCCCAACTTAATGTGCCAGATGTTGTTCAGTCCCCATGGGTATAGTAGGAGGCTGCTTGTTCATTCTCAGCTGCCCAGAACTGAAATAATCTCTCAGAAACTATATTAATTACAACACTGCTTTGGCCAATAGCTTAAGCTTCTTTCTAGCTAACTTTTACATCTTAAATTAACCCATTTCTATTAATCTGTGCATCACCATGAGGTCATGGCCTACCTACAAGATTTCAGCATCTCTCTCTGGCAGCAGCCACATGGTGTCTCACTAACCCTGCCTTTTTTCTCCCAGCATTCAGTTTAGTTTTTCCACCTAGCTCTATTCTGCTAAGCCATTGGCCGGAAGCAGCTTATTTTTTTTATTAATCAATAAAAGCAACACATATACAGAAGGACTTCCCACACCACATGGGAGCCCTTACCTATTGGGAGGAATAGATGGGGGGTGGGCTGGAAGAAGTGAGGGGGGACAGGACGAGGGGTGGGAGGGTAAACTGTGCTTGGAATGTAAAATGAAATTTAAAAATTAAATAAATAAAATTTTCAAAATTTATGTTTCCTAAAATTAAAAAAATAAAAATAAAAGTAATTAACTAAATTTTTTCTTTGGTGAAGGAGATTTCAAGGCACCCTATAAATGACTTTGCCCCATAGTTACTAATAATCATTCTTATGCAGGTCTACAGTGAAAAAGAGCAGAAAACAAAACAAAATGTATAGTTTCAAGAGAAAAGATGCTCCAGAAAATTTAATGCTGGAACCAACGTCTCTACTAAAAGTGATGCAGAGGTTGAAGAAAGAAAGGCCTGAGGTGCAAACTTTCCTGCTTGAAGGCCTTGAGAGGTCAAGAGGCCCTGAGGGGTATTGTGTGAAGATGTGGCCAGGAAGCCTGGGTTGTGTTGGGACCCAACCCCTCAATCAAAATGTTAGAGGTTCCATAGCCCTAGGATATCGGCCAAGGGGGCTGTATTGGGGCGGTGGAACAGCCCAAGAGAGAAGATGTATCTTGCATGAAGCTGAGCTAGAATGTTGGAGCTCAAACACAGAGCTCAGCTGTAGGATTTGGACTTGGCCCAGCTATGTGTCTGCCTTGCTTTGGTCCAGTGTTTCCTCAGTGACTGGGTTCCTTCCTTTTGGAATTGTAATGCATGTTCTGTGCCATTGTGTGTTGAAAGTATGTCATGTGCGTCTTGATTTCAACAGTTAAATGATTGACTTGAGACTGACAACAGATTCTGAATGTTGGACTTTGAAACAGGTGTGGGGACTGAAAAATGATAGAGCCTTTTGAAGTTGGACTAAGTGCATTTTGCATTATGATGTGGCCACACATCTCTGGGGGTCATGGGGTAGAATGTGGGGGTTTGAATGAGAGAGAGTAGCCTGCATAGATCATATTTGAAAAACTGGTCCCCAGTTGGTGGAACTGTTTGGGAGGTATGGCCTTGTTGGAGGAAGTGTTTCACAGGGGTGGCTTTGAAACTTTAAAAGCTCAGGCCAACCCCGGTGTGCTTTCTCTGCCTGGTACTTCAGATCAAGGTGTGAGCTCCAGCCTGTTCCTGCCTTTGCTCCATCACCACGGACTCTAACGCTTTCTTTTATAAGTTGCCTTTGCCTTTATGTTTCACCACAGCAGTTTAGCAGTAATCAAGACAAGCATGCAATCCTCTCTTCAGGAAGCATTTCATATACTTGCTTTACACTCCAGCTCCATTAACCACAATTTAGTTCACCTCAGACTTCAGCATGAAAAGTAGTCGTGTGCTGGGTGGTGGTGGAGTGTACCTTTAATCCCAGCACTCGGGAGGCAGAGGCAGGTGGATCTCTGTGAGTTTGAGACCAGCCTGGTCTACAAGAGCTAGTTTTCATGACAGGCAGGGCTGTTACACAGAGAAATTTTGTCTTGAAAAACCAAAAAAAAAGTTGACACTTAAAGTCAGCAGCTGATTGCTGGCCCCACTAATTACCTGATTCAGTCACCTAGAGTGGAAAGGAAGAAGTCAAAATATCTTTATTTGCAGATGATATGATTCTATATATAAAAGATCCTAATAACGCCACCAAACAAAAAACTCTACTCATAAAATATATCCAGTAAAACAAGTGGACACAAAATTTAGGCACAAAACTCAGTAGCTTTCCTGTAGACAAACGACAAGCAAAAAGAGAGCGAAAACAGGGAAGCAATATTAACAATCTCCTCAAAAAATAAACTGTCTTGGCATAAATTATGAGAACAAAAACAATTATAAATCAAGCATTTTTTTCACTTTTCTAGGGACATCAGGTAGGCAGGTTGTGGCACAGTGGGGAAATCCCTGCCATGGGACTTGGTTGCCAGCTCGTGCATCCCTAGCCATTGAGTTGAGGGAACTTGTGGATCTGTCTGTACACTGGAAACTAATTGGTCTAGAAGTCACAAGAGTACCAGGTCATACACAGAGGTAGACAATAAATGGCTATTTGGAGCGAAGATTGCCCAAGGTGATTTCCCTCTGAGGTTGCACATCTCCATAACCATATGTGTTAAAGTAAGTTTATCACCCCTTGTAGAACATATAACACAGATATGACTCTCTTCTGGATACTCTATTTCACAAAGATGTGAATAATTGACTCCAAAATTCTGTGGAGTAATAGAAGTAGTTGTGTATGCAAAATGGACTACACACCACATCTACACAATTATTATAGCTTTGAAACTGTAGATTTGTAGTTATTTTAGCAAATTTATGGTTCAAAATTTTAAGAGTTGCATGATACTTACTTTATCTTTAAATATACTAACAAAAACTTTGTTTTACAGATTTTGGAGTCTCTTTTCAAGGTATGTGTTTCAATTCATTACAGCTTAAACTACAAAGAATGCATAGTAAGCAAAGACGATCTAGGTTTTGCAGTTGCAGGCTTCCACGGTTGCTGCTAGATTTTTTTTTTTTTTTGTACCAAACTGTTTATTGATTTTGCTGTGTTGTAGTCTGCAGTAGCTCTGCTTAGGACTCAGCACATAGAAAAATGCAAGGACCCAAGTGGTTCATAGGCATGGTGACCAGTCACAGGAAGGGTAGCTGGTGGCTCACAAAGGTCACTTAGGTGGCGAGGCTGAGCCACTGTCGGGCCATAGGTGCTG
>PVIU01012077.1:48488-61883 GCA_004026605.1 Ondatra zibethicus | reverse complement strand
AGCCAGGGGCGGGGATAGAGGTGGGAGAAATTTCATCCGATGGATGGAGATAGAGACAGAGACCCACATTCACATCAGAGCAATGGATTGAGCCCCCAAGGTGCAGGTGAAGAGCAGAAGGTGGGAGAAGATGAGTTAGGAAGTTAGGACCGTGAGGGGCTGGCCCACCTACTGAGACAGTGTGCCTGAACTAATGGGATCACACCAATCCACCTGGACTGGGACTGAATGAGCATATGATCAAACCAGTTTTTTTTTAATGGAATTTCTGCTAACATTTTTCTCAAGACTGGCCCTATTACCACCTTAGCACTAGACATTTTAGAATAAGTAGTATGAGATTCCCAGAGATTTCTAGTGATTCAGTACAAATACTGTAAACCTCAACCTTCTCCATGCACTGCTTTCACACTGGCTGTTGAGTAAGGTAAGAGTCCCCTGTCTGCAGAAGGAGCAGAAGGCATAACATACTACCTCCTCCAGGACCTCCTGACCTCCGGCCCTCTAAGAATCCCTCCTTCCACAGACGTCATCCCAACTGCTGTCCTCAGCACCAGCACTACAGTCAGCTCACCATAACTTTTTCTTTAACATATGGAATTTACCAGAACGTCTTACATAGGGCACACAGACAAGAACTTTGAAAGTGAAAAGTAATGTAGAACAATTTAGTAACTTACAAACAATATTTGGCAAAAAGAAGTAGCACCATTGAGTGACTTTATAAATATCCTAAATTAAAATCCCATTGCTTAACAGTTTAAAATAATCAAATAAATACAATTTGCAAAAAAATAAAATGTCATTTTGAAGTACAAGGCATCAAGTGGTAATTATTGAGGAGATGGGGGGGGCTCAACTACTTGGAGAGTAGATTCAGTGCCCATGTAACATGCTGGGTGCTCCGTGCACTGTTGTAACAACAGCTCCAAGCAGGGAAAAGAGGGAAAGTAGGGGATCACTTGGGCTCTTGGTTGGTTTCCAGCCTAGCTGAGAAAACGGGAGTCCTAGGCTCTGGCAGACCCTGCCTCAAATAAATAGGTGTACAGTAATAGAGGACAGCGCCTGACACACTGTTGGCTTACATTCCTGCACACATGGGTACATGTTCCTACATATTCACGTTCACATACATGCACACACATGTTGATAAATTCATGCACATAATAGGTGCGAATCCTACATGCACATGTGCACATACATGCACACACATGTTGATAAATTCATGCACACATAGGTTCATAACTCCTATAAGCACATGTGCATGCACATACACGTACACACATAAACACATATGGATAAATTCATGCACACATAGATACATACTCCTATATGGATACATGCACATACATGCATGCACACACTTAGTGATAAATCATTTTTAAAGAAATAACTGGCAAAAAGAAAGATGGATAAAGAAAGGAAAAGAAACAGTAACTTTCACTGAGACCTGGGGTATTTAACCCCCACTTAGGACATTTTGAACAAAAAATTATAAATATTCAAAGTAAAAAGAAATCTTATTTTAATCTCAGTAATTTAACAAGCATGTATTGACTTCTCTTGTTGTACTTAGAAACTCAATTTCTTTCCTTGCTAATTTCATTAAGTGTTCATTTATTATAAATATGTCCAGGGTGTCTTTCATTTAGCTTAGGCCATAGTTTCATTCTGTACATGTGTATATATACACAAATTGTAAACATGAACAAACATGTAAACGCATTAAATTTTTCCCACAAACAAATACAAACAGAAGTGGGCATTCTCTTCATGCAGTCAAGTCTTCTAACGCCAACTTGAAACACTCTGGAGTAATTTTGGGATGACAGAACCCAAATTAAGAAAACATCCCCCTAGATTGGCCCACGAGTCAGCTAATGGTGCGCTTTCTTGACTCATGATTGATGTGAGGTGGTGGATGGAGCCACTCCTGGCTGGTGGTCCAGAGTGCTCTGAGCAAGCTACAGGAGCACAGTGAGTAAGCAATGTTTCCTCCAATGCCTATTTCGTTCCTGCCTCCAGGATCCTCCTTGAGTTGTTTCTGCCCTGTCTTCTCTGGATAATGAATAACAAACTGGAGGGTAAATAAATCCTTTCCTCCCCGGTTGCTTTTGGTCAAAGTGCCCCCTCCCACACACACAGAGGAATAGAAGCCCCACCTAAAATAACCTCAGACTAACACTAATTCATTGAAATACTGTCATAATGATATATTTTGTTATTATGTTACCCCAACTGAAAATTTTCATGATAGTTATATACCCCAAAAGAAAAAAAATTCAATACATGTATTTCCTTGGAACACAGACTGCTTGATATTTGTGAAAACTGAAGTGTTTCTTCCTGATGAGTCATTTTTCAATTTTAATTCTCTTTTTATTATCAAATTATGTCCTCATATCCTGCCATTGTCTGGGCCTAATATAGTAGGCAATTATGAAATAACCAGGTCTCTTTTTATAACAATTCAAATTATACCCACTGTCGAATCTTAAGTAGAATCTATGAAAACAAAATCATTTTATATTTTAAAGTTACTTATTTTTTTAAAACTCCCCTTACCTACCATTGTTAACATATTAATACAGAGTGAACTATCTCACTTGCATTTCTCATAGTATTGCATTTTATGGATGCTACACAGTACTCAGTGGAAAGTTATTGTGTCGACTTTTTTTTTTTTTTGCCAGAACATTCAGAATGAGTTTTGGGTGCAGTACCATGCTAAAATGGAAAGAGAGGACATGTTGAAGCCAGCACAGGGCATATTGCAGATCCACACAGTTGTCAAACCAGGAGCAACATCTGGCTAGACATAAGGAGTCATAAAGCTAATGTGTCTTCTGTGGTATATACAATTAGGATCAATTAGCGTCTGACTTGATGTTTTATTTCATTGTGCCCTGACCCCCTTACCTATAAACGTTTCTCCAGTGATTCTCTGGCGTTCTCCGTGGCTTCATAGGCAGTAGTATTATCAGGTATTCTCATCTACTGGTTAAAGGAAAACATTTGCTTGTGGAACACCTCAAATTTGGAAGAGAGAGAGAGTCGAATTTGCAAACTGGGTATTGGTGACTCTCAGATGAAGGTAGGTGTGCTGGGGTTGGCAGTGTCTGTGCCCTTGAGCAAAGACTGAATGCTACGTAAGAAGGCAGATTACACCAGGTCCCTTCTCTATAATACAATACATTATAGGATGACCAAGAAGAACCTTGAACAGAAGTGTGCATGCATCGTAAACCTCCTAGGTCTAGCCCTCAGATGATTTGCTGACAACAGAAAGGGATGATCCACCAGTCAAATCAAATGAAGACTTTATGTGTAGCAGAAACCCTTCTGATCTCCAAGACCAGGTCAGGAGTTCAAGGCACTAGTACTCCACTCCACTGGAGACTTCTCAGTTTTGTCTAAGGTGGCAGATGACAGACAGAGCTAGTTAGCAACAGTCCAGTTTCCTTAAGTTCTTGGGACATCATCTTTGTATAGTGAACACTGATTGCAAAATCAGCTTTAAAGAAAATTAAAATGATCAGTTATCTCAACTCTAGGAAACTGTCTGTGGAACTGTTATTTTTAAAGCAGAATCGATATCTTCCGACATTAATGCTACTAAGCAAAGACAGAGGCGAAAACCGGTGTTGTTGCAAAGATTGATTTTGTTTTTTTCTTTATGTACTTTCGTATTGATCAGGGAATTCGCAGCTGAAACTGCCAGGCTTATCATTTAAATCTTTCTAAATAAAGAATTGAGTAGGGAAATTTCTTATATTTCCCTATTTCTGTTTTATTTTACATACTCCAAGACATTCTGTTCTCTCTGTCTCTCTCTCTCACACACACACATACACACACACACACACACACACACACACAACCCTGAACACAGTTACATTGTTTCTGTCATCATTACTGCAGTGTAGAATAATTTTAAAGCTTGAAACAAGGAGGAAGTCAAACAAGGCTGTCCTACATGTGGCAAGGCTCTGTTTGGGGCCCATTGATCAATGTTAGCCACATGTGCATTTAGATAAACAGATCAGATGTCAAATTTGGACATCAGAGAGAAAATTGGTTTTCTCAACATCTCATGTTTGAGATGGGCGAGAACGTTTGAAGTTTAGAAGTTTGGGGAATTAGCTTGGAGATTATTATTAGAGGAGGACGTTTGGGATAACTCTTAGACTCCAGATGTTCCTCCGACTGGAGCGATGACAAAGGCAGAAGTGAGCATCCAGACTCACAGATGGCTTCTTCTGCTCACAGCTCTTGCTGATTAGCCATTTGAAACAAGTATTTTACCATAGTCGGTCCAATCAATAAGCCATCAGTAACCACTGTGCCAAGGACGTGACCAGGGTGTTCCAGAATGCTATTCCATGGCCTTGCTACTCATCCCTGTGTAGAATGCTCACTTTCTTGGATGACATTTTAGGATTCATATTTGACCACAGATTCACATGTTCAAATATGTCATAAGCTTTGTTCAAGTAGTATTGGCTTCCAGACTCAACTAAATGCCTGCATATGGGAACCAGATGACTTTTCTAGATAGCTGTAGGAGTTGCCAAAGGCAATTTCTTGAGTCTTTTCTGCATGGTTACAGGCAAAGCCAAAACTAAATAACTGCTAAATTCCACCCGGTGGCACTTATTTGCTTCATGCTTCTTCTATAAATATATATGGAGGCAGTGCAGAGAGCTGGCTCAGCAGGTCAAAGGCTTACCTCAAAAGTCTGATGGTTTTAGTTCTATCCCCAGAATCCACAGAAAAAGCTGGTGTGTGGTCGCACACATCTGTCATCTCAGCACTCCTACGAGAAGGAGAGAAGCAGAGACAGGAGAATTGCCACAAAGCTCCTGGGTCAGCTATCCTGCCACATCCAGTGTAGTAGAAACAGTAAGAGATTCTGGTTCAGAAACTAAATAAGGAAATAAGTAAATGTGGCTGGAGAGAACTATCTCCAAAATTTTGACCTCTGACCTCCACATAAATGCTGCAGAATACACATACCCACACTGTCACATACACATCATATATATATATATGTATATATGTATATATGCCATTTTAATAAATAAAATTTAAAAATATATTTTTCTATGAAGGTAAGTAAGCTGTCACATGTTACATAATCAGGAGTATGAGCTTATATGAGCCAATAAAATATGAAAGAAATTTGTTATTCTTGGTGTGAGGACAACGCAGACAAACAGTAAGGAAAGAAAGAAAACCACTCTTACCAAGAAAAGTGACTCAATTTTATCAAATCTAACGGCAGTTTTCATGGTTTGATGAGTTCTGACACCTGTCATTTGGAAAATGTGCACAAAGAGAGTCAATGGTTGCACTCAGAGGTCTGATTCTGGACCTTTGGGAAGGAAGGCCAGAGAGTGAGCTTGTTTGCAGCTTCCTAGCTGTATTCTATACCCTTTAGTTTGGTAGCCCCAAAGCAACCACAATATATTCGAAAGGGAGGTAATGGGGGGGGCTGGTTTTGAGACAGGGTTTATCTGTAGCTTTGGAGCCTGTCCTGGAACTAGCTCTTGTAAACTAAACTGGCCTCGAACTCACAGAGATCTGCCTGCCTCTGCCTCCGGAGTGCTGGGATTAAAGACATGCGTCACCACCACCCAGATAAAGGAGGCAAATTTTTAAGGGACAATTTGAAACCAGATATTGAAGAATGTAAATACCACCTTAAGAGATTTATAATGTATTCAGTAAGGAATGGAGAACCATTGAATACTCACAGCAAGAGAACAGCAAGAGAAGCAGGCAATTAGTGCCCACTTGGGGAAATTTAGCATTGCTCAAATGTATAATCCCGGGGAAATGGGCAGAAGTGGACTGGCAGAATAGAAGACTGTTAGGGCCCAAGTGAATAAAGAACCATGGAGACAGACAAGGAGTGATAATATATCAATGTGTTTCAAAAGAATTCACAGGTAGAAGGAGTCAAGCCTGTCTCACTGCACCAAGATGCTGAGCCGTTTGCTTAGCACGACCGAAGCATAAATGTTACCATGATTTCAGTGTGCAGTGATGAGGTACATATCCACTTAGACCCACTGTAGTCCTCAAAAGAATACTTTCAAAAATGTGTCTACACAGAAAAATTAATGTCCATGGATAGTTGGAATAATCTCTTCAACAATCACATAACTAAGAGCAATACCACTGATTAAAATAATTTTTTTGTAACAGATTGGATTTGGGGCGTCTGGAAGAAGAAACAAACAAACAAAAACCCTCAACCAATAGACCTTTTCCTACAAAAAAAAAAAAAACCACCTTGGTTATCATGTGTTAATTGCATTGGCATTGATACCAAAGGGTTTATCATTTAAAATACAAAAGGAAACAAGAATATTCAACATTGTAACATAATAATCTACAATATTTGTCATCAACCTCAGTAGACTTTGAGTCACCTGAAAGGCAAACTTGTGAGTGAGTCTGGAAGCTGGTTTCACGGGTGTTCAGCTGAAGAGGGAGGAGCCATGGCAATGCCCCACAGGCCCTGATCCTCAAACAAGTAGCAGGCAGAGAGGCAGAAAGAAAGCAGAGTGCGCACCACCGTTGGTCTCTCTGTTTCCTGAATGAAGATGGAGCATAGCCAGCTCATTCATACTCCCACCGCTATGATTTCTCGGCCACGACAGACTTTATCTTCCAAGCCATGAGCCAAATAAATTCTTCCTAAAGTTGCTGGTATCAAGTATTCTGCCAGAAATGAGAGAAATTAATAGTCACCATATGATTGTTTTCAAAGTAGTTCCATTCTAATTAACTTAAACCAAAGTATGCTAATTATAGACTTAGACTGGCATAAAGTTAATTATAGGCTTAGATAGACAGGTGGGTCAATGAACTTGAATCAATGACTCTGACATGAATCCTCACACCCACGAACACCTGATTTTTGACAAAGAAGTAAAAACTATACAGTGGGAAAAAAAGAGCACCTTCAACAAATGGTGCTGGTTTAAGTGGATGTTGGCATGCCGAAGAATACAAATGGATCCATGAACAAAACCAAAGTCCAAGTGTGTCAAAGACCTCAACATAAATCCAGTTACACTGGACCTGATAGAAGAGAAAGTGGGAAGTAGCCTAGATCACATTGGTACAAGAAACAACTTCCTGAGTAGAACACCAGTAGCGTAGACAACTAAGATCAACGATTAATAAATGGGACTTCATGCAACTAAAAAGCATCTGTAAGGCAAAGGACACTGTCAGTTGCTGGAAGCCCTGCTCCAGATGGGTTAAGTGAGCTGAGATGGATGTGTGAAGTCAGTACCTAGAAGAGACTGTACAACCTGTTCTTGTTCCGAAAAAGTGGTCCCAGATAGCCTGGGGGTTTCTCAGAAAATTCAGAATCAATTTTTGCTATAGCAATCTTGGGCATATACCCAAAGGGTGCTCAGTCATACCACAAGGACACTTGCTCAGCTATGTTCATAGCAGCATTTTTCATAATGTCCAGAACCTGAAAACAACCTAGATGTTCCTCAACTGAAGAATGGACAAAGAAAATGTGTTACATTTACACAATGGAGCATTACTCAGCTGTTAAACACAATGAAATCGGAAAGTTTGAAGGCGAATGGAACTAGAAAAGAATCAGGCTGAGTGAGGTAACCCAGACCCAAAAGACAAACATGGTTTGTACTCATGTGTAAGTGGATATTAGCCACAGTCCACAAACCCAGACAGGCTAGATAACAAGGAAGGCCTAAAGCCGGATGCATGGATTCCCCTGGGAAGGAGAAATAGAAGAGATCTCCTGGGTAAATTTGGGAAGGTGTGGATAGGAACATGAGGGATCAGGTTGGGCATGGGATAGAGGCAGAGAATAATGAAAGAGATGTCTTGATGCGGGTAGGGGGCATTTTTGTGTCAGGTAGAAACCTAGTGCAGGGAAAACTCCCATGAATCTACAAGGATGACCCCAACTAATATTCCTAGCAATAGTGGGGAAGGTGCCTGAACTGGCCATCTCCTGTAATTAGATTGGTGACTATCCTAATTGTCCTCAAAGAGCCTTCATCCAGTAACTGATGGAAGCAGATGCAGAGATCCACAGCCAAGCCCTGGGCCAAACTCCAGGAATCCCATTGAAGAGAGTGAGGAAGAAAGGTATAAACCAGTGGAGTCAAGGCCACCCCAAGAGAACCCACAGAAAAAAAACTAACCTGGGTTCATAGGAGCTCACAGACACTGGGCCAATGACTCAGGAGCCCACACAGGGCCAGCCCAGGCCCTCTACATATCTATGACAGGTGTGTAGCTTGGTCTATTTGTGGAACTCCTGGTAGTGGGAGCAGGTCCTGTCCCTGGTGCTTTGGAAGGCTTATAGGAACCTATTTCTCAGAGAGGGTTACCCAGTTTTAATACAAGGGGAGGAACTTAGTCCTGCCTCAGTTTGATATGCCATGCTTTGTTGATGACACTTAAAGGCCTGCCCCTTTCTGAGCAAAAGCAAAGGAGGAGTGGACTTGGGGAGGGTAGAGGGGAGGTGGGGGGAGGGGATGGGAGGAGGGGAGAGAAAGGAAACTGCAGTCGGGATATAAAAGAAACGAATAAATTTTAGTTAATAAAAATTACATAATTGAATGAGTACAAAAGGCTGCCTTCTGAAAATAACTTAAGTGTTATTTATCTGGTTTCAGAATGTTCTTATCACTGATTGTGGAACCAATATGAAATTATTGGAGGGTTTTTTTTTCTATAAATTTGTTACTGATTGTTATGATAAAAATGTTTATCTCTGAGTATAATTCTGAGGTATGTGTCTGGTTTTGCATTCACATTGTTCATTAGATAAAGAGAGTAATCTGAGGTACTTAAACAAGGCACATTTTAAGTATATTTAATGGGCCGGAACAAATGTTCAGTGGTTAAAAGTGCTTGCTGCTCTTCCAGAGGACAGCAGTTTGTCTCACGACCCTCATGTCAAGTGTCCCACAACAACCTATAATTTGTCTATAGGAACCCCCACACATGTGGTGCACACTCATATATACTGACATACAAATAAACACAAATCACACCTTTAATATAGATGTAGCTCCGGAGTAACACTAAAATTTAAAGAAAAACGTCATATAATAAATTATCTAAATGATATCTATTGATTGAGTCAATTGATGTCTAAAACTTAACACTGCCTTTATTGTGTCAATCTAGTACATTTGTGGGAAAATAGAATAAATGATTCAAGAAGGGTTGAGGACACCAGGAGAACACAGCCCACAGAATCAACTAAGCAGGGCTCCCAGAGACTCACAGAGATTGAAGCAGCAACCATAGAGTCTGCATGGCTCTGTGGTAGGCCCTTTACATACATACTGTGGTTGTTTAGCTAGGGTTTTTTTTTTGGGGGGGGGAGTGGGAGTGTCTCTAGCTCTCCTTCCTGCTCTTGAGATCTTTTTCCTCCTACTGGGTTGCCTTGTCCAGTCTTGATATGAGGGTGTGTACCTAGTCGTATTGTATCTTCTTACGCTGTGTCCAGCTGATATCCCTGGGAAGACTGCTCTTTACTGAAACGAAATGAAGGCGCAGTGGATCTGGGGGAGCGGGAGGTGTATAAGGAATGGGGGGAGGGGAGGAAGGGGAGACTGTGTTTAAGATGCTACATATGAAAGAAAAAGATATGTAGAAAAAAATTCATTTGAGTTCTGGCTTTAGTAGCTGCTATTGGTAATTTAGCAAGTTGTCTAGGTTTTATTTCTCATTTAAAGTCATCATTCAAATTTTATCTTCTTCATAAAATTACCCTGTGAAATGAGCACCTATAAGAAAATAGATCTCTTACATTCTGCCTACAATTTATTTTTCCATTAGTTTTAAAGTTGTTTTTTAGGTTTGTTCAGGTTTGTGGGTGTTTTGCTTACTTGCATGTCTGCGCCACGTGGGTATGTGGTGCCTGCAGAGGTGAGAAGAAGGAAGCGGATCCTTTGGGCCTTGAATTGTAGATGGCTGTTAGCAGGCATGTGGGGGCTGGGCATTAAACCTGGGTCTTCTGCAAGAATACCCAGTGTTCTTAAGGCACTGTGCCATCCCTTCAGCACCTATGATGTATTTTAAGCATCTTCACTGAGCTACTATGTAGAGTGAAACACATTGTTTCTTACTGACCAGCAATCACTATTCTCATGAGCTGCAGCAATCTCAGAGAAGAGCATCTTGCACGTCAAAGCAGAAAACATAAACTCACCTGAAAACGCAATTAGTAACGTAATTTTCATTTCATCAGTTTTTGCTTTGGTATGTTTATCCAACCCCAATTTAAAATAAAATCTCTGACTTAATCAGTGAGCGACAATGTAAAATAAAAATATAAGGATCATATAAAATATGTTGTTTGATAAAACTCGACTTGGGTAAGAGTCATTAATGTTTAAAGATTGAGATGCAGTAAATATGAAAGGTGAATAACACTGTAAAATGCAGCGTGTGACCAAAGCTATTGAGTGTCTGCTCATGGGGTAAAGTGCTTGCTGTGAAAACACGAGGACCCAGGTTTAATCTGGCGCAACCTCGCAAAGTGTGGCATTGGTCTGCCGCCCCAGTCTGGAGACACAGAGGCAAGAAAATTCCAGGGACTTGCTAGCTGTTCAGCAGCTGAACTGACAAGAACCCGATTGAGAGAGAGATAGAGAGAGAGAGAGAGAGAGAGAGAGAGAGAGAGAGAGAGAGAGAGACCCTGTCTTTAAAAATTACTAAATAAAATAAAGTAAATAGGGATTTAGGAAGTGGCCTGACATAAACTTCTGTCTCCCACACATGCCCACGACGGTGACTGTATGACCCTCCCATACAAAGAAACTCCACAAACAAAGAAACTACTGTTTTCCTACATATTATTTTTGTTTCCTCAATCTACTGTTTTATATTCATGCTTCCAAGCTCTGTTTTTGGCAATACTATGATTAAATCGCAATTTCTTCAAAGGTCAGCTTATAAAGTTATAGTCCTTGTGGTTATTGCTCATTGAGTGTATAGCAATGAAGCTACTTAGGAAGTTCTTTATCCCGTGGTTCAGAAGATGAATGTCTCTACACACCCTGACATACTTGCGTTTAAACCATCATGAATTAAAAGAAAGCAAATATAAATGAAAGTTACATTACAATGAATTTATAGACTTTAATTTCTATGAAACAATATACAAATGTAAAGGTGTTAGAAATTTTCTAACTATATAACAAAGATACAGATCTAATTTTCAAGGCTGTGTGACGAACGAGAATGAGCCAGGTTGAGGGTATGGATTAAGTGTCTCAATGGTCTGGCTTTAAATAGATATTTTTGTTAGGCTTCTATTAGTGAAATATAAACAATAGTTACATTATCATTGATACCTGATTTTAATTTAACTTTCGGTTAATCTGTATTTCCATCAAAGGAGTACGGTGTCTCACATATTTAGCATTACTTTCTGAAGTGGTCTAGGACAGTTTGCTGGAACACTCCCTCTGGCAGAAGTATGTGCACGTTTGATAATGCAATCTGTGGAAATATCCAGAAGCCATTTGGAACCAGGACTATTTGGAACTTGGTTTAACAACTTCACAAATCTTCATATTATTGTGACTTTTAAAAGAGTGTCTGAACTTAAGAGAGTGATTTTATCAAATGCTGCCAACTGACCCTGAAAGCAATTCAGTAATTCGTGTGCATTGGTAAAACACTCCCAAAACTGTACTAACTAGGAAAGAGCCAAATGCTTTCTAATGATATAAACTCTGTTTTGTTAAAAATGATTCTCATAAATATATATTGTAGGTAATATCTGTTTCTAAGGTCAGCCTATGGAAGTACGCCATGATTGTGGAGCTGGGAAGAGCCATGTCACATTGATTATGTAAATATATAAGAATATTTTCATCTATGACAACATTTAATCAGAAATAATATCTACTATTAAATAAAATATGCAAAAGATAGGCCATTAGTACTAGCATAGTTCTTCTGTTTCTTTGTTCCAGTCTCAAGAGTTCAGTTAAACTATATGAAATGTTTGGAAGGGTCTTGTTTGGGCACATCAGCCATAGAAATCAATAAATATCTACTTAGCAACATTACATGAAGAACAGTGTAATGAGATGCTGGCAGATTAAGGAATGGGAGAGATACCAAGCAGGGCTTTTATACTTAGTACCTGTTCTCTAAATGGATGTGTTTCCTTATTAAAGAAGATAATATTTTGTGAAATCAAGAAGATTTATTGTGTGTAGTCTGGTTGCATTTCTTAGAAATATTTCTAAAGCATTTAATAAACATGGTTCAAGATAGCATTTTTACTTACCAAAACCATATTCTTTACAGATTATTGTAACTGCCAAATATGTGATTTATAATGATGACTTTGAAATTTATTTTGTCTCTTGAAATATGGCAGCCAAAAAGATCTGAACACTGTATTTTCAGCTAATTGGCCTTACAGAACTCTACTCTAGTCCATAAGATAAGAGTCAAGAATGCAGTCTTTGGCAGGGTGGAACTGTAAACAAATTTTAATAGAATTCTTGATGCAGAAAAAGAACGGAATACAAGCCAAGCATTTTGTACTGGCGCTGCTATGCGGGCATTATATGGTGGGCAAGGAAACTTTCCAACAAGTATCTTAGCTGTTCTGTTTTTCAAGGAGCAAATGTCATCTAAAAATCAATATTTGAAATTTCAATTTATACCCAGTTCTAAGGTACATGGAAAGCTATTCTCTGCCTGAAAGCCAAGTTGAAGCTACAATGACTACAATTTTAGCACTTGTTTAAACATTCGGTTTCTCCCTTGTCAAAATTGGGAGCCTTTGAAATAAACAATCACCCAATCATATTATTGAATTCAAATGTTTGTTTTCATATTAATCATCCCTTAGACCTTATAATTAGTCACTTCATTGAAATAACCCAACAAAAGAATAACTCTTCACCATATGCTAGTTTTAAATCAAAAATTCATTTTTATTTTTTTTCCTGGAAATAATATCCAAGTGGGAATTTTTCTTTTTTTTCCCCCATGATATTTATTGAGCTCTACATTTTTCTCTGCTCCCCTCCCTGCCACTCCCCTCCCTCCCTCAACCCTCCCCCAAGGTCCCCATGCTCCCAATTTATTCAGGAGATCTTGTCTTTTTATACTTTCTACTTCCCACGTAGATTATATCTATGTAGGTCTCACTTAGTGTCCGTATTGTTGTCTAAATTCTCTGGGATTGTGGTTTGTAAGCTGGTTTTCTTTGCCTTATGTTTAAAAACCACCTATGAGTGAGTACATGTGATAATTGTCTTTCTGTGTCTGGGTTACCTCACTCAAAATAATGCTTTCTAGTTCCATCCATTTTCCTGCAAAATTTAGGCTGTCGTTATTTTTTTCTGC
>PVIU01012077.1:24750-48388 GCA_004026605.1 Ondatra zibethicus | reverse complement strand
GTCTGGCTATGACAAATAAAGCTGCTATGAACATAGTTGAGCACATGTCCGAGATCACAAAAATTCATTTTAATACGTAAGAAGATAGCTCTTATATTGGTTGATAGGATCATAATATTATCTAGGAAGAAAGAAATCTGTTTAGTTGCTTTAAATTGTTGTTTAGTGCCATAAAATCCGAACTTTGCATTCTAAAACCAGGACTTGATTTAAGGTCCATTTAAAAGCAATCAGATTAACAGTTCTCTTCTTAACAACACTAAGACAATGGAAAATATTTCTTAAACAGTAGTCCTCAAACTATATAATTATGTTTTTTCAGACTGCTTTGATTAAATCAATTAACCATCTTTAAGACACTCTGCAGACAAAAAGGCTGTGGTGCAGGGGTACGACAAGGACACGTTAAGCCATGAAGACTGTTGGAAGCCTGCAGAACATCAAGGGAACGCAGAAGCCAGAGCAGCTATGTGCTGCTGCTGAGGGTCTAAAGAATGCTGCACTTCACCCTGGGACTAGAAGATGAGAGGGTCACCAAGGGACTAATGAGTAGACATGGTTTGAAGAAGAAACTGTTCACAGAGGCAGTGAGGCTTCTAAGAACTACGGCAGGATCTAAAGACCACATGTGTGGTCTGTCAAAGCAGCAGCGAGGGTCATTGGTGGAAATTATGAGGAAACAGTTTGCCCCCAAGGGACAGTTTACTATATTCGAGAATTAACTGTGTTTCTGCGGCATGGTCTTCATATTCATACCCTTGTACCTGGTACTTGCAGGCTAGTGGTATGGAAACTGCCCAGGGTCTAAGAAATTGATAAAAGCACACGGCAGCTTTTCATGGGGTGGCAATTTTAGCTGACAATGAGAAGGAAATAATTTTTTTCTAATTAAAAATGAGTTTTAAATGTGGGGAGGAATTCAGACCTATCCATACTTATAATTAAAAATTCTTTTTCAGAGAGTCTGGTTTGATCATATGCTCATTCAGTCCCAGTCCAGGTGGATTGGTGCGCTCCCATTAGTTCAGGCACACTGTCTCAGTAGGTAGACCAGCCCCTCACGGTCCTAACTTCCTTACACATCTTCTCCCACCTTCTGCTCTTCAACTGCACCTTGGGAGCTCAATCCATTGCTCTGATGTGAATGTGGGTCTCTTTCTCTATTTCCATCCATCAGATGAAATTTCTATAACCATGCCCTCTTTCAAGGAAGAAGGGGGAGGGAGGAGGGGTGGGGGGTAGTGGGAGGGGACCGGGAGAAGGGGAAGAAATGTAAAAATTTTATTTCTTTAATTATGTTTTTAAATGGAAAAAATAAAACAAAACAAAACAAAAAAAATTCTTTTTCAACTAATTGCCACAATTCTGAGTTTTCACTTAGAAGAAATTCCTGGCAACTCAGTGTTAAAAGGGTCCTGGTACAATTCACCATTAAGAACACCAGGTAGGAGTACTGGCACTGGGCCAGCGAAGGCCTCACAAGTGAGAACGTGACACAGAGGCCTCAGATTGGAGGACATTGTGCAGGATGACGTAGGGGAGAAGGGTGACCAGACACGGGAGCATTCTTTTCCAAGGTATATCCGGATCTAGCAATGGTTTTGCCGTGACCGCTTTTCCCTCCTCTGCTCAGCTCACTGGGCACTGGGCACTGTCCTGGGCATCTTCACCAGTTCCTTCTCAGGTCCTCATCCTCCCAGTGCCCATCATGTGTCAGAACTATTTTAACCAGTCGTTACACCTGCCCAGTTTCCCAGAGTTCCAAGCACATGACAGTGGCTTCTACAATTTGAAAGGATTGACATTTTAGTTGCTGATCCTTAGCTTCGCCTATACGGTTTTGTCATCCCCAAATGGCATCCATTACTCTCCACATCACCAGTTTTATTCCTCTTCCTCACTGTCCTCCTTCCAACCTCGTTACTTCTCTTGCTTGAAGGAGCTTAAAAGGTAAAGAGGCCATGCTGGGGTTTCCACACAGAAGCCAGTTCTCTTAAGGAAGAGTAGAAAGTGGACCTAATTCCTGTTCACTCCATGACATCACTCACCAGCCAAGATGCCTGATGGGTTAGAACTTTCCTAGGCTGATGATTCTGCTGTCAGTGTCTTCTGGGCTCTCTCCTCCACTGACCTAAGATGGTCTATGCCCCAGTACAACCGTTTAGCAGAATGGCACTTATTCAAGAGTTACCATAGCAGCCTGAGACTGGTACTCCTTACTAGATAGAGACTGATCCCAATAAGCTTTGATAACAAAGAAGAAAGTACGTCCGGGTGTGATGGTGCATGTTTTTAACTCCAGCGCTTGGGAATCAGATCTCTCAGTTCAAGGCAAGTTAAGTTACAGTTACAGGATAGGCCGAGCTACATAGTAAAACCCTGTCTCAAACGAAAAATTACTATAATACATGCAGTAGATGTGGGGGGTAATAAAAGGAATAAAGGCAGAGATTGAACATATACGCAGGGGTTGAAGTACACCTCCAGCAATGCCTAGGTTCTGATAGGTTTCTAGCCAAATATTATTTACTAGCTACCCATTAATGTAGCATTCATGTAACTAAACACTGAGCACTCGAGTGTTTAGTATGTGCCCTGTGACTAAGAGCAAAGATCTGTGAATCAAGATGAAGAAGTGATAGAGCCTTGGGAGACCGTCAGTCATTCATGATCTCAACACTTAAAACAGAGCGAAACTACAAATATTAGGGTTTTTTTTTTTGAATTGGGAAAAAGTCTAGTGCCTGTCAAAAGTGTATAATTGGTAAGTATCAGTTGAATGAATGAGTTCAGTATTGGTCATGTGCATTTCAAATATGACTTTAAAACAGAGAATGGAATGGAAGACTCCCTCATGTGAAGAGGTTGTCTCTACTAAGGAGAGACATGCTATTATTGATAAACCATTCTCACAGCATTTATAAGAAAAATTGGATAATTGCCCCCCACACTAAATGTTGCCAGTAGCTATTCAATGAATGTTCTATGTTCATAATCCTCCTAAATTAATTTTTAATCAAAACATTAGAAGCATGCACTGAAAAAGCATAAGTTACTGAAAATATAATGGAAGGCGTGGCTTGTATGAAAGTCCTCCTCACACCTTGGCCAGCCATTTGTAAGTGCAGAAAGTCCATCAGACTTAGTAACACATCCCTGGGACTTGTACTTTTCTTCAGTAAATATTCTCCATCTTTAAATTTCTTCATAATCTATTTTGACAGTTGTGAAAGCATAACCCCATATGAAAATCCCAGGAGACAGCCTTTGGAAAAAAACTTATTATGTGTTTTGATTTTTATCCACTTAGCTTTTTTTTTTTTTTTAGATCAGGTCAACAACTTGGGTATAAATGTAATGTTATTCATATTTCACTGTATTAAAGTAATGCATTAAACCACTTCAGTGCTAGGAAGATGCATCTGAGAAGACACATTCAATCCTCAGACCTCCCGTTTGTAAAGCAAGAAAGGCCTTTCCTTAATTTTAGAAATGAATAAGCCAAGGCTCAGAGTGGTTAAATAGTTCATGCCCATTTAATAGTATGTTGGCAAAATAATGTCCGTTTCTTATATTTCAGCCTGGCCCAATAATATCAGAGATTGGCAGGAAATCTGCTAATAAAACATATATATTCATGAATTCATTTGTTGTAGAATCAAATAACGGCTTCCTCTGCCCTTGTTGTGGCCTAGGTTCTGCTCTTGCCACTGCAGTAAATGTGAGACACAGCAGACACGCCCCCTTGCTCCAGGAGCTCTGTTTAAGGCACAGAACACCCAACAGCCAGCGCTATAGTTCTAGTGCTTTCTGGCCATTTTACCTATTTGCTAGTCACATTTTACAAGGTTTGCTACACGGTGTGGTGCTTGCTGCAGCTGATACTCTATAGTACTCTTTTCATGAGAAAAATGTGTCCGTATACATGTCTCTCGAATGATGAAGAGCTATCCAGAAATTTTGCAGCCAGCCTTCCTCATCTGATTAATACTCAATGCTCCTGAGCTAACAGAGTTTTTAAATGCTGCATTCAGAGAGAGCAGCTGTACGTTTTTGGCACGGAGACCCTGAATGTATTCCAGATATAGCTAAATTGTCATAGACATCCTAGTAAGGGAGGGTGCTAGAACTTTTAGATTAAAAAAAATTAAAAACACTTTTTAAAAATCTATTCATGGAGTATAGGTATTTATCCTGTTTATTCTTCTTTCGGGAATTTTTTTCTCCTCTTGAAAGTTTACCATCAGTGTGCATTATTGGAAATAAACCACCTACTTAAGCTTCAAAAAATAGACCAGAAAATAAGGGGAGGCATGCTTTGTGACTAATTGGAAGCCTGGCACCTGATCTGAGCCAGGCAGCTCTTACTGCATCATGACGCAGCCTGGCTTGCAGAATCTGGAGGCTTCCTGCTGCGGGACCTGTGCTATGGAGGGGAACCTTTGAGTTAATATGCTGGACTCTGGAAACTGAAACAAATCTGACGTTTTTCTTGCCATAACATATGGTAGATTGATCTGCACCAACATGACTTCAAGTTCTATTTCAGTTGCACAGTTTTCACATTGCTTAAAATATGTAACTGGAGGCTTAATAGGAAAGTATGGCTTGGGGGATAGAGAGGAGAATTTGGAGACAATGTGATCTAGAAAAGCCTTACATAAAATGAGGCTCAACGCACACATTGGAAGATAAAGATTTGACTATCAAGAGAAAATGGGGAAGAGGATGATAGCTCAGTGGTACAGCACTTGCTAACCATGCCTGAGATTCCATCCCCAGTACTGACAAAATGAAAGAATGGGAGAAGCAACAAAAATTATATTTATTTTTTTAATGCAAGAATGTGAGTAAAAGTGTGTGTGTGTGTGTGTGTGTGTGTGTGTGTGTGTGTGTGTGTGTGTGTACATGTATGTGTGTAGCAGATCAGGAAGCTACTGAAAGCCAGTAAGGCTGGAGAAAAAGGTTTCCATGGGATAAAGAAGCATTTGAAAGGTGAGAAGGCATTTCTTGTGGGGAAGGGAGAAAATCAGAAGATTCTACTTCATGCTTCGGCATAATGGACAGCCTGTCCAGGGAAGCTGAATGGATGGGAAAAGACAGAGAGGTCACCGTTAAAACGGTGTTGGAGAGGAAGAAGGTTCCAACTATATATATACAGTGTAGCCATTAACTGAGGTCAGAGTTCACGTCTTAACTACCTGGCCAAATAGCCAGCTGTATAGAAAGCTGTAAGTCCAAGAAAGACTCCCTGTCTCTATGTAAATCAATTGTATCTTTATATAAAATTGTCTCTCAGCTATATAATATCTAAAGGCGTTCTTACCTCTAAAGTCTTGTGTCACTATGAGGACAAATTTTCTAAACTAGGAAAAACAAGTAAAAGTTTGTTCATGGTCTCAAAGGGACACCAGCGACTTCTGACTAAGGCACACAGCAGTTTCTGAACAAGCTGCCGCTCTTGCAACAGACTCTCCGGATGCTTCTTTCCGTGAGGCTCCCTGGTGTGCGGCTTATTGCCTGGCCACAGCACGCCTTGGGTCCAGGCTACGACTCTCAGTCTTGCTTTATTTTAGCCAATTAGACCTGTGACTTACTCCAGTGAGCTTCTCTGAGTGATTCTGAAGTCTTGGCTTCACAAATAGGTGGCCGTGGCTTTTTATCTCCTTCAAGATATCATCGGCTCAGAAGCCCCAAAGCTGGAGTCTTGATTCCTTTTTGATTAACCCTATCAGAAGGAGAGCTGCTGGGTTTACTCAGCCTGTAATGACAATTCTCGCCTTCCATCTGAGAGCAAATGCTCCCTAAGATGCAATAGAAAATATTAATCCCTGAACTTCTGAGCTGTGGTGTTGATGAAATTCTTCCCTAGTTTCTCAAAGTGTTTTTGTCCCACAGAGAAAGGGGAAAACAATGACGTACACCAGCACATTCCAACCACAAGGGGGCTGCGATTATTACTTTAGTTGCAGAGCTACCCCTAAAAGAGCCTTCGAAGTGATCCCTTGCATCTAAGCCCAGTTCGTATAGCCATAGGTTCTGACGTTTGCAATCCAAGGAACAGGTACGCATAGCTGACACTGCTTATTTGCGAGCTGATGGGTGTGCTAATGACGTCAGGAAACACTGCTCCAGTTTACTACGCCTTCAGTTTGCTATGAGCCCCCGTCCATGAGCCATGTCTTCTGCAGTCTTCCCTCGTGTGCTGCTCGTGCTTTGTACTGTGGCCATAGTGAGTTCCAGGGAGATTTCCTAAGCTGCTGCTAATTATATGAAGCCCGATACTCTGCCTTACTGCAACTCCAAACTCCCTACAGCGCCTTGACCCCTGGGTGAGAGAGCCGGAGCCCACTCACTTTCAGAGCTATTACATTCTTTGCCAGAGACTGGCAAGTATCGTTTTATCTAAAAGAAAGCAATAACCTTTATTCTTGATCCTCATAGACACCCAATTGCATAGCAAAATAAGGGCCACATTAATGTGCTTTAATGAAGGCCTTTGCAGTCCTCCTAGCTCCATTCTTGTCTGGAAAAATCTTCTCCAAGATTCAAAGACAATCTCAAATTATGCCTCCTCCAAAGAAGCTGTCCTGATGTCTGCATATAAAATGACCGATATTCGCAGAGAGCAAAGTGGATGATTTGGGTATAGGAATGAATGAACTCTGGTCCTTCCAGCTCTTCCCCTCCTTGCAGTCTCCAGAAATACTTATAACTGATTAAAATAGGATTTACATTGTTTTTATTGTAGCTATTTTGTTTCATTGTGTGTTTCCTCTGTATATCACAGGTGCTAAAGTATCATTGAATAAACACAATAATATTATATATATATATATATAGTATGCATGTATTAATATGAGTATGTATATTTACACATACTTATATATGTATATATATACATATATATATATATATAAAACTTTATAGCATATACCTGGCAAGTCTCTGACTAATAGGCTAAAATTTAATGTCTTAATAGGAAATCAAGACTCTATGTGACATGAAAAGACCACAAGCGAACCATAAGGCTATCAGTGTTGTCGATGAACCATTGAGTTTTGCATTAAAAAGTTTTACATTAAAAAAATTTTAGCATCAGTATGTTTCAGTGAGGACTGATAACTCAGTGTGGACATCATTTCATCTCCTGTCAAGTTTCTGGCTTCATTTCCAAACCTCTGACATTTATCTTTTTGCATACTGATAGGATAAATATTTATAGGATAATATAAAATTAGGAACAAAAAACTTAAAATCTAATTGAAAAAGTGTATACTGCCCAAGTATATACTATGGATAGAAGATATATTGATTTTTAAATTCTAGAACTCATTCTGAATCCTGATGTTAACCTTAATTGCATGGTTATGATTATGCCTTCCTTATTTCGCTACTAAAAACAATTGAACCTTTCTCTTCGATATGAGTAATATATCATTATGAAATATCATTATGAAAAGATACTTGGAGATTATGTAAATACCTTGTTTACATATTCTCCCCTAATTTTAGCATCTGTCAGAGATATCCTGCAACTAATATTGCCTTTATAATTTGTTCAAAGGTTAATTTTCTGTTTTGACTTTTTCTCAGTGATATTAACCTAAATTAGATGCAAAGGAATAACTTCTGTGTCACCATTTTTTAAAAGTCAGTTGTTTGTATCCTTATGGACTGTCAATATTTGTTCTATTCCGCGTCTTATGGTCCTTTGTAATGATTTTATATTTTATTGTTTAAATTCTGCAGATTTGGCCATTAAGAATCCACCAAATTTACTTCTGTGACCTTCCAACATATCTAATTCTATCCATATTTTTGTTGAAATAAAGTTGTATAGCATTGCATTCCAGATACATTTACTGACATAAATGCCAAATAATAAATAAATAAATAAATAAAATAATGCCCAAAGAAGACATTTTATTTTTCCTTGTGCCATTTTTTGTTTACGGGATATGCTTTGTATGTATTATTTTATGTATACCTTTATCTATTTTTACCTATTTTTGCTTTCTATTTTATTAATCCCTTGGGAATTTCATACATGTTGATCATGTACATGCCGTCCAGCAACTCCTCCCGTGGCCATTCCCTCTTCACTACTCACCCAAATTTGTGGCCTCTTCAGGTTTGTCATTGTATACTTGGTTGGTATTTTTATTGTCGTGTGTTTGTTTTTCTGTCGCATACAGTTTGTGCTAACCATACACTGTTGAATGTGTGACCTTTGCTGTGTGGGGGGCGGATGGTAAGCCATCAGGATCACACCCATTAGTGAATAGACTCTTCCTTTCCCAGCAGCTTTGAATTACCAATAGCTGCTAGGCTAGGAATGGAACCCTGTACATCAGCAGGGTCAGGAACCTGTGACTAGACAGATTAGATGCCCTTTGGAAGGAACACTACTATTACTCTGCTAAATGGACTTAGTACTCGAACATCTTTATCAACTTTTTGAATCAGCAAGTTGAAGAAGAAGGTATTTTTCCTTGCTTAATTTATTGACATATTTTATGATAATTGAATGAGTTAATTTCTAGGAAAACTGCTTAGACTGTTTCCAAGTAAAAAGCATTCCACAGGTAATTGTTGTTGAATGTTTTCCTCTTTTGCAAGTTTTATAAACTTAATTTTGACAGTTTTGTAAATGCATTTTGCTAGTTATTTAGGTTTGGGTGGTTGACATTTTTCTCACGTAAATTTATTGAATGCTTAACTCAGCTGGATTCTGTTTATTACATTAAATAAGTTATATTTATATAATTTAGATATTTGGTGTTTTGTAAAACTAAAGGTTGATTCAAGTGAGAGAGCCTGTATAAGATTTGGTATGTGTTCACTTAAGGCAACAGGGTATAAAATATTTACCTCCAGAAAAGACAGTGTTAATACAGCCAGAAACTTCAACACAGCCGGATGTCTCCTTTAACTTGGACATGGTTGCTGCAGTAATGAGCATGTAGGAACATTAGAGCATGTCTCAGTGACACATAGGGTCAGACCTGAGGGCGTTCAAAAGAAGCTCAATGCTAATGGCCTCCATCCTACAAACCAACTCAACCTTGCACTTTACGAAGAGCCAATGACCTTTGACTCTTTATGCTTATTTGTTGCTTAAAAGTGCACGTTTTCTTGGCAAAGGACAAAAAGATAAATAACTAGTTAGGGACTAACCTTACTTCTTTTGCTTCCTGCTTTAATTTCAATGTTAACTTCTCATCTAAGTGTTTGTGTATTTGTGTGTGTGTGTGCACAGGTGGGTGGGTGAGTTTGTGTTGTGTGTGTGTGTGTGTGTGTGTGTGTGCATTTACGCTGATATATTTGCATTAATATTAGAACACTTTGGAAGTCATTGCAAATAAAGTAATTCTATCCCTGACTTACTATTTGCATTTAGACATCTCAGACCAACACAGAAAGCAGTGGTGATTCCATGGAAATGCCTCACGTCTGTTTCTCTCTTGACAGCTGCAAAAGCAGAAATATGTAAAAATGATTAAGTAAAAAGTAATCAGGGTTGTCGATTCTAAATTCAAAGTTTGACTTCTTTGAATCTAACAACATATATGAGAAGAGAATAATCACGAATATTCTAACTCAGTTCAACTGAGAATTGTCAGTTTACGCGTTAGGAAAACTTTCTTGGATATCCAGTCTATAAGCAAAGTACAGATTCCTAAAATGTCGTTGATGATAACAATTAAAGTCACCCCAACCCAGACACATACAGCACAATTGGCACTCAAACACGCCTTGTAATTTATTCGGAAGAAGGTTCATCCCGTGTGGTACATCTCAAATAATCCAATAGAGCAGGCTTTAGCAACAGGTAATTATTTACTCATTATGGTGATTTTCATAAGCATCTCTCTTTAAGCTGAAACAAATTCCCGGGGAGCTTCAGTCAGCCTAAATAGGAATTCTTGTCAATTAAAACGATGCACTTTGGCATGAAATAAATTAGTTAAAATTCCAACTAATTTATATAGTGATCAGTCAGTCAGGCCTCCATTAACGTACCTGAAAGGAAAAGATATTCGGTGTGGCATTCTGTGGACAGCTTAGGGATGCTTTGACAAATTAAAAGAGATCATATGAGGCACTTAGTAATGAAAGAGTGTTTATCATTTGAATATGAAAAACTCAGTTCAGAACTGAGTAAAAGATAAAGCAAGCTAGTCAGTCCATCGTTGTTTCTTTGCAGTAGGAGGTTGCATGCTACTTAGGGCTCCCATGCATTTTAGCTTCTTGCATTTTGCCTGTCCTCTATATGTCTAAACCTCAGGCTAGCGACATTTGTGAAATTCAAATGTATTAAGAGTTGTTTGAATTTTTCTCAAGCAAGACAGTAAGATAGGCTACTTTGAGGTTAAGAGGCTGATGGGAGATAGAGAGAGAGGGACGGGGGAGGGAGAGAGAGGGGGATCTGATGGACTTATATATGCCAGCATTTCATTTTTGTATTCTGTGTGTCCAGTGTGTCCATCTCTACTCCAAAGCAGATCTCACAGTTAGACCTGGATTCAGAGCGTCTCATGCACTGGTATGTTGTCTGTAAGGTAGCAGAGAAAGCAGCCTGGAGATTTGTGGCAAATGCTTTTCACCAAGAAGGATCTGGCATCACTTCCACTATCTATTCCAACAGCCAAAGCAAAGGCATTGGCCAATCTTACTTCAAGAGAGCAAAGGACCATGCCACCTATGCTAGAAAGGGCGGGGGGAACTAAAAATTGTATGCTGTGGTAATGTTTACTATATGTCCTAAATGTAATTGTCCTCCTCTCTCAATTAAATCCAGTTATTAAATTGGAAAATTCTATGATCAGTTCAAGGTTTTACTTTTTAAATGTATTATTTATTCATGGAGGCGGTGGTACTGACACTCCTCACAGCCCACCAATCGAGGGCAAAAGACATCTTGGAGAGATCAGCACGCTCCTTCCTCCATCTTCATCCTCCAGATCAAATACAGGACTGGTGTCAGGTATTTTATCTACTGAGCCACCTGATCTTCCCAGATCTTTACCTTTGGGCTCCCTAGGAGAATGAGTATCACTCTTCACTGATAAGGTCCTAGTCTGGCAGTAAGTCCCAATTAGTGCAGCTCTGAAGTAGATCATACTTTACCTCATGCATCGACTTGTCCTAATCAGTCACTGGTTTTTGATTAACAGTATACATAATTCATAATTATTTACCACCGTATTTTTCCATCCCTTGAAACATCTAAAGAGAAATCCCCATTCACAATGGAATTGGTGCCATGGCCAATTGAGAGCTGTCCTGATTCTCAACATCTCAATTTTGACTGATTAGATAAAACTTAAGCTCACTCAAAGTGCGGGGGAGAAGGGACATCGTGTTTGGGTTTCCATTATCAAGGAAACATTATTAGCAGGATTTTAATTCACACTGAAAGATCGTGAGAGGGAATTAAATATTAGCATTGGGCCATTAAAAGACATGTGATTAAGTTAAGATGGTGTGGCAAATTATTAATAATGCACTAGGTGCAGTTCTGGCTTTTATATGCTTTGAGGAAACCATTGAGGCTTCCTGGTGAACGTGAATGTGATTGTTTCCAAGAGGGCTCTAAATGTCATATCTGATTTTCTCAGGGCACATGAAAAGAAAAGCAAGATTAATCCATCAAGTCGGACCATTCTTGCATTTCCCAAAGGTCTTTACAGTGAGAAAGACAGAACTGCACCTGCTGCTTGCTTTTGAGAATTTTTGTTAACATTATTTCTGTGGATGCTAATGAGCTGTAATCCATGGACTAATTTACTGAATGTAAGTTCATCAAAGAAACATGGAGGAAAATTAGAGTTGCAATTCATTGCAAGTATGCTTAATAACACTTAAAAGAATGTTTGTATGTTAACCCTTTCAATGGTATTTGTTTGTAGATTACCAGGAAAAGTTTCTTGAATTGCATAAGCTATAATGAGAAATAGGCTCCTTTTCTGGTGCAGTTATTAGAAACTGGTACTTTGTTATATGCAAATGAAAATCTTATGGATTATCATAAATGAGTAATTTTTTCTATAACACAGCTGGACTTCGGTTAGGACCAAATTATTTTGAGCTTAAGAAAATAGAATGAGCCCTTTTCATTACCAGGGACCCTACTGATAAAGATTTAAAACCGCCCCTGACATTCAAAGGAAGCAAGACTGGTACAACAGGAAATCCTTGAGCCTTTAGACATATGACCTTCACACATTAATCTGATTTTTACTCTAATTTACAAGCAAACATAAAATAGCCACTCTGTTAATTAACTTCTATGGCATTCTAAATATGGTCCCTCAAAGGACCCTCCATGGATCTTATAAATACAGTATCTTAAATGTTACCATTTAAGACACAGGATTGGACAGATGGGAAGGAAGGGGGGGGCAGATTCTCCTAGGTGATCTTTGTGAGACAGATGTCATCACAATGGTGCATTCAAAAGGAACCCCCATGAGGAACCGGAAGAGAAACCTAAGTAGGTGATATGGAAATGGGCATTGTAATCATGTGCTTTGAAGACAGAGAATACGGACCGATATCAGATGCTGGAAAAGGCAGAACAAGGAAATCTGCCTCTCTAGAAGCCAGCCCTGTGGCACTGATTTAACCAGAGGAAAACCGATGTGCCCTCAGACTTGCTATCCCCAGAATTATAACACAATTTGTAGGAACTTGTTACAGGAATAATCAGAAATTAATATATCCTCCTTGTAGTAAACTGAAATGAAAATCATTGTAACAAGAATGAACTTACAATGCTCTTTATCACAATAATGTTAATTTCAAAAATACTTTTTGTGGCTGTTCTTAAATGTTGAGTCTTCTTTATTTTACACACCTATATTTGTTTAGCTACATCTAAAGTCTTATTTATACTTTAAGATTAAATAAGTTTAATGTCAATTATCTACTATTTTATACTCAGCACATACTTTAAGTTTTAATATTAACTATTCTATCCCATTAAATTCTGTCTTTATAAAATTGTTCATTAATATCCCATTGAAGAATATTTTAATCTTTGTCAGAGTTTTTGGAATTTCAGTGTGAAATAAGAAAGTATTAGTATTTGCTAACTCATTAGTGATTCAGTAATATCTGCTCACTTAAGCACACATCAGAAGAGCCAGCTGATAATTCTGATGTCAGCATAGAAGGAGAACATGGACAGAGGATTGCTCACTATTACTCTGCTTTGAAGTAGTGGCCGTTTCTTTGGGCACACTTCTTATTGGAGCAGAAGTTTTCAGGAAAAAAATAAGCTAAGTCCTTCCCACACACCCCTGTCCAGAAGCCATCAATTGTGAAGAGCTACACTTCAATATCCCTATCACAATTTTAAGAGTTCTCTTCGATGGCTTCCTGTCTAAACTGTTTCTTTGGGGAGGATGGGGGTTGTCACAGAAACCTTCTATGTCTCTCGTTCTCAACTGTGACTCTGCAGTCACTGATATCACTGCAAAAGGAGCCTTCTTGCCCTTTACAGTCAGTGGCAGCAAAGGTCACGGACTTCCCCATGGTTGGTGACAGCACAGACCTTGGGTGTCCACATGGCCTCAGGTATCAGCACAGGCCACAGACCTCTCCATGGTCTCCAGCAGTACAGACCATGGAGACCATCATGGCCCTTGATGCAGCACTGCCTGTGCATGTCAAACATAGCTCCAGACACCAGCACAGACAAGGGACATACACATGGCCTTTGGTGGTAACGTGGACCACAGACATCAACACAGCCTCTAGTAGGAGCACAGAGCAAAGACCTCAGCTTCAGCACAGTCCGTGGACTCCATCACAGCCCTAGGCAGAAGCACAATACCACATGGCCTTCACCGTCTATATGCTAGGGTTACAGACAGGTACCGCTACCCCTGGTTTATGCAGCATCAGAACCCCTGCCAACTGAACTATGTTCCCAGCCACACTCATTGATTTTCATGATGCTTGAATAGATTAGAGATTATCATTCTGATTTTACACAACCAGTTTCAGGAAATGGCTGAAACACATTGGGCAAAGATTGGAAAACAGGTCTAGGGACATGAAATGGCCAAATTATAGCTATTTAGTGGAAGACAAACACTAATTCAGATTTTATGATACCCTGCTTCAGACTTCTTCATCATCACGTTGTGCTGCTCATGTTACACACTTCCCAGAGAAGCATGTTCCTTGTAAAATCCCAATCTGAGCTCAGTCAGAACATTTTAGTTATTTCCTAAAATGTATTGTTAATAAGATAAATTTTAACTTAAGTTTGCTGTCTGCATTAAGTGTTACAACAAACATGAAAGTGAGTGGCAATCAGTGGTTAAGTACTGACTTTTCCTCAGTATCCCCATTCTGTGCAGAGTTAGTGCCAGAATTAGTCAGAATGATGCCCACGGTGAGTGTTTCCACCCATTTCTCACCAAACGAATGGTTTCTTAACAGTTCAAATTATAAAACACAATTACACCTTGATCATCATTTAAAATATTAGCATGACAGAAAAGTATATTGTTGAATCATTTGTTAATACTCCTTTGTAGACAGCCTCATTGAATAAATGTTTGAAAATTGTTCTTTGTAATAACACAGTTGAACTTTGAAGACATAATAAAAAAATTACCCATCTACAGAATCTGAAAGTGTTTATGACTAGAAAAGGATAGGAACACGCTTTTTTCTGATGACCTGAGTGGTTGGGAATTAGTGTTGAAGATACAGTGTAAATGCCATATTTCAGGTATGAAGGAGAAACAACTCTACAACGCGGTGAATCAGTGTGCTTCATTTCACTTGTGGAATATGATCTCATTTTATAGTCCTTGTTCACCTGGAATTCACAGTGTAGCCCAAGCTGGTCTTTAATTCTATTTCCTCCTACACCTATCTCCTGGGTACTTTGACTACAGGTATGTGCCGTCACTCTTGAAAACTGATAAGAAATTAGACAATGCTCTCTAACTACACAAATGGCAACCATGTGAAGTAATCCACCTGTTAATTATCCAGATTTGTCATTCAACAATGTAAATTGACTCCAAATCTGTATTTATAGCCATGTATATATAACAATTTTCAGTTATTAGCCAATTGTATGTAAAGTTATTTTGCAAATTTATTCTTTTATAAATATTGGTAAAGAATGTGTGTTGGCAGTAGAAAGGAATCTAAAAGACAAGGAGAGGAGAAATGAATGCAATGACAAGTAAAAGGTCAACTGGAGGTCAAAGTTCAACCGGGAGATCAAAGAGAGACATTTTCTCTGCACAGTTCTGTCTGGAACTACTTGCGTGTTCACAGTTATGTGCTTTAGCTAGCCATACATCAAATCAAATTTAGAGTAGATTTAAACAAATTCTTTAAATTTAGGGGAAAGACCTGAGAAATAATACTTTTCCTATTATTTACTTTGTGCTCAACATGATGAGGTTCTGGAAGGGAAGAGAGAAAATTCTCCAAATAGTAAGAAATCTCACCATTTTGTTTAATAAAAGTCCTCAGAGGCAAATATGGGTGACAAATCACGACGATAAACGGTGGCAAATGTTGAAGCTAATGAAGAGTGTGAGGAAAGGACCGTCTGAGGACTCAGCAGGAGGAAAGTGGGCAAACGTGGAGAGAGTGGGAATTATGCTGAAAACTATAGAAATTTAGGTCAGTCTCTAAAGATAAAGATTTAAGTACGGGAATAGAATATTTCAATCAAAAGCAGTGAATGTCTTAGAGAGAATTATGAAAAAGTAACAGACATGTGCTGTGAAACAGTTTGACTAGAAATGGTTCCCAGTTTCAGGATAGCTTCTCACCTCCAATAACTACTGAAGGTCTCAACAGCTTTGGACTATAATATGTCTACTATATATCACATATAATCACATAAAATGTACTGACATATTATCTACCATATTTTAACTAAGGCTATATACTTTCAAATACTATAACAGAAATCCTTCCAAACCCAGAAATGTGCTTTTCTTAATTCACTTTAAATTCTGCATTATAGCAGCAGGACTGATGGAAGGTCATATTTGCTTCGTTATTAGTGTGCTGAGATATCACACCTTGTACACTTTCAGATCTCCCAGTAGAAGTCGGTACATCCTGGGGCTCTCTGGCCTGTCAATCTAGTTGAAACAGTGAGTGAGAGACCCTGTGTCAAGCTGTAAAGTGGGGAACAACAGGAAAGGACATTCCAAATCAACCTTTTGACACTAAATCTGCACACATGTGTGGGCACACACATGGGTAGTGTGACAGTGGCAGAAATATATGGAAAACTCATTTCATCGTTTATAAAATTCCTTATGGCTATAGCAGACACATAAAATACTGTTGTCATCAATCCTGGGCAGTCATTGCTAAATCAAAGCTAGTATGATGCTAATTTCAGGCCAATTTATTTTTGGAATACTTATAAAAGCACACATCTGAAATGACAAAAGTCCTTAGATATCCACTTTAAATATGAAATTTGAGATTTGACCCAGGACTCCCAAGCAAAGAGTTATTTTCTTGCAATTCAGTTCTAGTGGGAAAATCAAATGCCACTCAAATAACCCTTCGTTATCTTGAGCTTATGAAGGATGCTCCCAACCTGTGAGTTCAAACACTATGAATGAATCTTAGAAAAAAAATATGGAGTTTTGAACTTGAAACTTAATGCTTTGCTGCAAACGCAATGTAGGAGTAAGTTTAGTAAGTGTAACAGCAGAGGGAAGTGCTACTCAACAAATGTGAGGGGACTGGGCTTTTCCAGGCCAGTACAGACGAGAGAAGGCAGCAGACATGGTGGAACTTTGTGCTGCTCTCACTAGGAAAGCGTTTTCCATTGCTTCCTCTTGGCCATACTCAAGAAAACATGTTTCTTCGTGGACAATTAGACACATAATTAGAACTGGATGACTGTGGAGCAGCAGTATTAGAATTTGAAGCTCTAAGGAAGGGAGACAAGTACTGTGCAATAATCGGCAGTTTGACTCGCTGAAATCCCTGTGCTATTTTGTAGTTATCAGAAGGTAGAGGCCTTTTTTATTGGTTGCAGCAACTAAAGCATTTTCTGAAGCCAGTTGCAAAGTGCATACCTATTAGAATCTCCAGTAGACCTTACTCAAATTGTGGGCTTTATGGTTGATATAACTAACTTCGTTAGACACTATAAGAGCTGGGTGTATGTTAAATTCGTGCATCAACATTTTAAACGAGGTCTCTCAAAAATTTTTTTTGCTTACTAAAGTCGGGAAATCATTTGCAACACCTTCTGATTGTGGTATAATAAAGGAGAATCATCTAAGCATTGGTGTTAAAACTGGACAAGATTGGTTTAGAAGTGGCAATCAGAAGCCTGTACTCAGAACTTACACCTTCCCAGGCAGAATCATGGAACCCAAGAATCAAAAGCCCATGATCTCATCTTGACACCAGCCTCCTCACCTAAATGCTCTCTGGAAGGTCCTGAACAGGAAGCCATCTTGTCCTTGAACCTACCATATCATACTCTTGTGGGACCTGAGGAGCCCTGAAAATGCACACAGAGACTTCCCTAAGACATAACTTTTAACTGTCCATGATTTTCTTCAGAGTGTTCTTCATCCATTGATGTCAAGAATTGCAACGAATAGTTTATCACACTAAAATTTATCTGGTTCCACCTGAATTCTGATCTGAAACCAACAAATATGACATTAAATCACCAATATGAGAAAAAAGTTACCTGCAAAATTTATATAGTAAAATCAATACCAAGAAGTATAAATCATTGGGAAAGCTTTATGAAAGACTCTGTAACTAAGACCAATAGGCATTTGAAAACTTGTAGTTACCAAACATTTGACATGTTTAAACTATTATTCTAAAATCATGGTGTGGAACAACTCATTTATTATTAACAACAACCCTATGTTACAACTATATAGAGGGGTTAAATAATTTCCCAAAGTAACACAGACTGTATGTATGTAAAATCATGCCTGCTCATTTTGACTCAAAAATCCATATTACACAATGTGATCTACATACCACAAAAAATTCTTCATGCTCTGTGCGGTGGTGCACTCCTTTAATCCCACACTCGCGGGGGAAAGGCAGGAATATTTCTGTGAGTTTGACCAGCGTGGTCTGCATGGTTAGTTCCAGGCAAGTTAGGACTACATAGTGAGACCCTGTCTCAAGCGGGAAGGGAGTTGTAAGTATCCATAGGATAAATAAGTATGCTTGGTCAGTCTTATCCTGATGAGTCTTCATAAAGGCATAATGAAAAAAGTTAGGATGAATTCTGAGTTTTACAGAAAGTTAAGCTATAATTTTTTCCTATGGTGGAAGCAACAGAATTCATCAAAAATGTATCAGGGCCACGAATCCATGGTTCTGCACCTGTTAACTAAAAAAAAAAAAAAAATCTCATTATTTTTTTAAATGCTTTGATTAAGTGTGTGTATGCATGTCTGTGTGAGCATATGTGTGTGTGCATGTCTGTGTGTGCATGTGTGGGTGTGGGTGTGTGCATGCACAGGGTAAGAGAACAATTTTGGGTGTCAATCCTCTCTTTCTACCACACCATGCAAATCCTGGAGATCAAACACAGGTCTTCTAGCTTGGTAGACATTCTTACCAACTGAGCCATCCCACAGGCCCTAAAAATTCATTAATTTATACCTCACTGCATACATAGTTATATGGTGAGTGTTTCTACTACCCATAGAAGAAAGAAGTAAATGCATGGCATGACTGAAATTTAAGGAAGAAATATTGAACTACCTTATTAAGATGTGTATTGTCTTTTTTGACTTACCAAAGCATGCATTTGCATTCTATTAATATATTTATTATAAATAAGTCACAACTGTGCTTAAGGAAGTTCATCAAAATCTTTACTATTAACACTGATAGTAGTTAAATAGTTTGAATAATCATGCTATAAAAGCAAATATATGTTAAAATGCTCTCTAAATCAATCTTTTTTCACTAATAGTTTGTAAGTGATCTCTAATGTCTACAAATTTATTACACTTCTTTTGTAATTTGAGGCTTCTCTCTTCACCTTTTTTTTCACTGAGTCTTGAGCTGAGATGTTTAGAAATCGTATGCAGTTAAAGTCTTTTGATACCAGCATAATCAACTGTATACATCAACCCAACACTCCTACCAGTTGAGCGTTTGAAATGGAAACAAGACCAGCCTTACCCTTTCTAAATGTTGCAGAACAGACCCTAGATTTTTGATGTGACATGTAAGGCTACAGATGATAGATAGATAGATAGATAGATAGATAGATAGATAGATAGATAGATAGATAGATAGATAGAGTCTGCAATATTTGCTTCCAGTGTGCAATTCTAGCCTCATCACTTTATTTGAAATGGTTTTGTGATACAGTCAAAAATGGCACAGCATTCTCTAAAGGTGCTGTGTTTACTTTCCTCTTCCCTTCATTCTTTTTGTTTGTTTGTTTGTTTTTCTCATTTCATGTGGTTTTTCCCATTCTTTCTACTCAATCTACTCTGGTTTCCTCATTCCTCTTACACACTTAATTTTATGCATCCTTTCATTTGTGAACCCATCATAAATGCTCTTGCAGAATAAATGTACTTTGCCTCTTTTTATTCAGACAATTATTTCATTAGGTCAAGGATGATTTATTAGGTTTATCTGCGGTGCCAATAAGGAGCTCTTGGCTGTGTACATGAATCAGCTGATAAAGTGATTGCCAGGTTCAATCCCTAGAATCCATGTGGGAACACCATGCAGGTGGTGTGTTCTTCCTATCCAGGCACTGATTGTGTAAGGCAGGCATCTCCCTGGGGCCCACTGGCCATCTATTCTTGCATACTCACTTCAGGCCAATAAGAGACCCTGTCTCAAGATACAAGGTGGCTGATTTCTGTGAGGCATTGACCTCTGGGCCCTACGTGCATGCAAACATTGGAATACATGCCTATACATGCAGATATACAAATGTACACACACATAAATAAATACGTAATTTTCCTTAATTTTGATTCTTACATCGCCTCTTACAATATTTAGCATGTAGTCAGGACTTAGTTAATGTTGTTGATGGATAAATGAATTCTATCTCAGTCATTAAAGTAGAGTTTTGATTAATATGTGTTTTTTATAGTAAAATAATGATTTGTATATGTGCACAATGTAGTACAACTTTTAGTTTTTTTCTTAAAGTTTTAGTTTTTTTCTTGAAGTCACTTTACCAGGTATTGCTGTCTTGATGAGACTAAAAAGAAATAAAGAATACACCCATATCTCATAAATCATAAGTTATAGAAATTTAAACATCTGCTGTAAGCCATACTTGTAACTCTACACCATATGTCTACACGTGAACTATCCATCAAGGATGAATGCCTATTCCCTTTCTGGAATTAAAAGTCACCACTATGGCATTGTCTGGTTCAAAATAATTGGTATGATGAGATAGGTAGCCCATGTCTACCTCCAAAAGTTCATAGCTATCCATAAAAGTCACCTTCCCAGAAGACTTCTGAAGATGGTATGCAAAATAACAGAACTCATATCCCTTGGCATGTCATTATCGAAGCACTCACAAGCAATAATTGCACTTTAAATGAAAAAAAGTTGTTCATCATACTATGTCAGCAGGTCTGAGATTAAACAAACAAATACATTCATAATTATGAAAATTAACTAGGACTAATTTTAAGGCATGCTGAATTGAAGAGTACAAGAACTCATTGTTTTTGAGATAATTACAGATTTAAGGAAATTAGGAAAATGACTCTTGATCATCCTCCTGTAGAGTAAGATTTTACTTTGCAAAGAGAGTTGCCTACTCTGTATGGATATTTAAAAGATAATTTTATTTATATGCGTCTTCACAAGAAAAATGTTAAAATAGAACTTCAGCAGCAGTTACACACTACAGACTGCGATGCCTATTTCAGTAAATGTATTGTGCAGATAGGCTCTCCTTAGAATCCATTTCGGCTGCGTAAAATTGCCAATATGTTTGGAAAAATAAATCTCAGTTATTGTATTTGCAGCTGGTGGCTGGCAGCGCTCACGATCCCGCCTTCTTTAATGACTGTGATTACATCACTAGAGGTTATTCACACTCCAGACCGTCTTCTGCCTTTCCAACGTGAGCTGCGTCCTCTCAACCATTACAGTGGGGGCAAAGAGTGACCTCCTGATGTGAAGAGCCACAGAGTTGGAGATAACATGGAAGGATTTCTCTAGGGCCCTTTATCCATTCCTAGTCAGATGATAAAGTGATTCATAAACAGAACTGTGGAGCTGGGTATAGTAACTTACACCGGCAGTCTCAGCATGTAGGAGGAGGAATTAGGAGGATAGCTGAGCTACGGGGTACAATTGGTCTCAAAACAAACAAGTAAACAAAAGGGAAAGAAAATATTTGTAAGTAATAGTATTTATAATTAAATACAATTTTATAAATGGCATAAGTATGTTCTGTTATTCTGAGGGTATTCAAGAATACAATGTCTCATTGACATGATGTCCTGCTGTAGTTTATAGGAAACTGGTTTATGTCTTTGTCATTGTCTAGTTGATATAAAATATGACCAAGGATACAGTTTTTCCTTTAAATATCAAATGTTGAAAACTATTTCTTTGCCATACATGATATGTTTCAACACACAGTGTTTGCAGTCCTCTGTTTACTAGTCTCGTATGTTTTTCTGCTTGTATGGCAAAAAGTCCACAAAACAGTAACTCCTACCTAATGAAGAATAATGTTTATTAAGAAAATCCATTTCCAACCCTTTTAATCTTGTGTATCAGTTTGATTGATCTTATATTTCTTAAGGAAAATTCAAATGTGATTTTCATTACCTGGGGCCATGGAAGACAGATCAAAATTATTTCACAGAACTGTCTTTTATGATTTGGGGAAAGTATTTAACATAACGAGTATGTGGTTCACTTGCCAGTACTTTAAAAGTTAAGTAGCCACAGTGTGGGAAAATCCCATTCATTGTACTTGTAATTTGTCGGTGAACGTGGCGTAAGGCACACAGAAAGAGCCATCTGTAAAATGTCTGATGGATCACAGTGACATCTTCTAAACTGGTGATTTTAAAGTTCCCTTAAAACCTGTATGCTAAAGCCTTATTCCCCAGAGTTGTGCAATTAACCAGAGATGGTATCCCTCAGAAGTAGACCCAGCGGGAAAATTTAGGTTGTTGCAGGCATGTTTTTAAAGAACATGGGACCCTATTCTATCCTGTTTGCCATCCTCTCAGTGACACCAATAAGTCTCCCTACCATTAAGCTGTCGTGACATTACCCCAGGTCACATGTAATGGAATTAACTGATCATGTACCGAAAACTAGAAACTTGTAATAAAAATAAACCTTTCTTCTTTATAAGTTGATTAGCTCAAGGATTTGTTACAGTACTACAAAGATGGCGAACTCCCCTGCATTTGACAGCTTTTAATTTCTATACCTGATACTGTCAGCCATATATCTGATATAGATTAATTTTTTAAAAATAAATATTTGTTTTGGCTCACAGTTTTGGGAGCATTCATCCATGTTCATTTAGTCCCATTGTTCCTGGGCCATAACAAGGTTAAACGCCATGGTGAGAAGCATGTGGAGAAGAGAGTGGTTACACCAAAAGTGGTCAGGAGGCAGAAACAGAGAAAGAAAGCTGGTTAGAATAAGCACCATTAGATAGAGCACCCCTAAATAACACAATTCCAACTGGGTCCCACCTCCTAAAGCTTCTGCTGACTTCCAAACAACTTAACAGTCAGTATTGCAATGCCTCTATGACCTCTTTTTCATAATATTTTTAATATTATAATATAATTGCATGATTCCTTCCTTACTTTTCCTCCTGATAAATGCTCCCATGTCCTCCTTTTCTTTATTTGCATAATGGACGCCAAATGGAGATTTCAGGTGAGGTTTCACTTGACATTGGTTGATGTCAGGGTTTGATTTGATTGTCAAATGCATCTATTTTTACATGCTTATAAAATCCAAATATGTTTCCTGGGATGCTCTGTGCATGTATATGAATATGAGTATGTTTATGGTGAAATATTATTTTTAGGAGGACCGAAAGGCATTCTAAGCTTTCTTGGCAAACAGTAGCTTATTTTTACATGCTGTGTAATTGGCTCATTTTCCACCACACCATCACTGCTTCAGCTGATAACAGAAAAAGAAGTTCTAGAGTAAAACCTTCCCTATCATATTATTTAAAAAGATTGGAAAGAAAATCAAGAGGAAGTAAAATGCCCCAATCAGGAATAAAATAATATAGGAAATACACACGCTCTGAGAGGATTTTAGAGTTGGCAATTTCAGCTCGAGGGCCATGCGTATATTTGGTGTCATTTTTATACCAGCCGCTAGTACTCACTCCTAACTCAGTTTCTTTACTGACAGTACCAGGCTATGCAAGCGCCCCACTCTGAGTCTTTTTTTTTTTTCCATACATTGTTTTGTTTTATTTTTTCCATTCAAGAACATAATTAAAGATAAAAAAAAAAAATTTTTTCCTTTCTTCCCCTTCTCCCGGTCCCCTCCCACTACCCCCCACCCCTCCTCCCTCCCCCTTCTTCCTTGAAAGAGGGCATGGTGCCCTGCCCTGTTGGAAGTCCAAGGCCCACCCCCA
>PVIU01012077.1:0-24650 GCA_004026605.1 Ondatra zibethicus | reverse complement strand
CACATTCAGAGAGTCTGGTTTGATCATATGCTCATTCAGTCCCGATGAATGGAGATAGAGACAGAGACCCACATTCACATCAGAGCAATGGATTGAGCCCCCAAGGTGCAGGTGAAGAGCAGAAGGTGGGAGAAGATGAGTTAGGAAGTTAGGACCGTGAGGGGCTGGTCCACCTACTGAGACAGTGTGCCTGAACTAATGGGAGCACACCAATCCACCTGGCCTGGCACTCTGAGTCTTTTTATACCTCAACATGCACCAATTCTTGGCAACGTCAGTTACGGGTACCACCAGTCCATGCCTATGAGAATCACACAGATTCTCAACAGCTTCTTAGGTAAGGAAATCCTAGGACAGGCTTACTCTGCTGCAAATGATGGATTGACTATAATTTTGAAACCCTAAACTCAAAATTGAATAGGCCAACACGCAGAGGATTGTGTCTGTACCTAGTTTCTTTCTATTTTCTCTCTATGTAGTCCTATAGTGATTACCTTCTAGCAAAATATTGGACCTACAATATGTTTTCAATGGATATTAGTATATCTATTAGTTATAGAAGTTGTCTTAGTTCTTCTATTGATGTGAAATAACACCATGAGCATAGAAAACACAAACCCCACCTCCATAGTGACACACTTCCTCTAACAATGCCACACCTACTCCAACAAAGCCACACCCCTTGATAGTGCCACTCTCTGTGAGTTTATGAGGTCCAATTACATTCAAACTACTACAGAAGTATTTGATTAATTGCTGATTTTCACACAACGTTCAATGATGAATTTGGATAGAATTTGAGAATTGATTTAGTGCCTGGGTATTTTTTTTTCTCCATTGGTTTGGTTTCTGGAGACAAACAAGTTATTTTTAAATGATATTTCTTAATCGGAGTATTGGTTATATTTAATTTCTCATTATATATACATATATAATATGTTCACCTTAAGGTATCATCATAGTCATTTTATATTAATATCAGAAGACTGAAACCTACTTTTGGTTAAATAAAAAAAAATGAGCCTTTCTGCATAATCAACAAGGTACCAGGAGTTCACAATAAAATTTTTTTAAAAATATTGTCATTTGTAGCAACTGAGATAAATCCATAGACTGTCAAAAATACTGATATGTTTCCTGCTTCATAGTCTAAGTAAGGTGTGTTTTATAAAACAAATTGAGTAAAAATAATTTTCTTCTTAACAATGTGATGGTACCCTCTCTGTTCATTTATAGTAATTATGGTATTTTGTCTTGGCACACAGGACTCTAACTATACCATTTACTCCAACTTCATTGTCTTCTTCGGCACTCATATACTATGACCTCACCAAAGCCAGCTTTTCATGTATACCATAACTATTTATAATTTTGTGTCTACAATTGCTATTATATTTGCTTAGAGGGCTTTTTCTCTCTCCTACTTCTATTATTAGAAATTCCTTATTTTCCCTATTATGTATAGCTTGATATTCCCTTCTCTGATAGTCTCTTTGCGTCCTTCAGAAAAAGAGAGAGGGAGAATAAAAAGGAGAAGGAAAGAAAAAGAGAAGAGGGAGGGAGAGAGGAAGTGATGGAGAGAGAGAGAAAGAGAGAGAGAGGTATCCAGTGTTTCAGATGATTAAATATATCTTAGCTTGTTCTTTATTTGTTTGAATCTTTTGTCCTGAAGTTCTAAAGGACCTGTTCGCAGCCTCTGGAACACCTTGTCTTCACGGAGCACATTCACCTGTCTGCAGTGTGAATGGGAAAACTTACTGAAGACGGTAGAAGCATCATTACTCAGTGTAAAGAGATAATTATAAGTCCATTATAAAATAAAGTTACATATATATATACATATATATATATATATATATATATATATATATATACTTAGATTCTCTGACTTTCTGAGAGCACAAGGAATTAGTAGCAGAATTAAATTATATCCATGTCATTGTAGAACTCATTCTCATATATGAGAGTTAGGATGTTTGAATTTAAAAAAAAAAGACTCTGAAGTTTGTAACTTCATTGTCCTTCATTGTAGTAAGCTTGGCCAAATTGCTTTAATATGTTTAAAAAGTCCCAGATGATTATCTATAAAGATTTTAATCCAAGCTAGGAAAAGATGTGAAACTCAGTAATAGGAACTGTGAAAAGAATAAGCATATAACTGCAAGACTAATAATTTTATCAAATTTTGATAAAGTATACTAATATCAATCAAAATTTCATTCCCCTTTCCTATACAAAACCCAACAAAAGAAAAATTCCTCATTTGACATAAGGAACTAAATTTAAAAAATTGCTAACTTCAATTAATTTTAGGTTGCTGTTAAAATAGAAATTTGTTCCTTAGACTGTGAACTGGAAAATGTAATGGAGGAGACACATTTGGTGAGGGCTCATGTTACAGTACAGCGTGGTGAAATGAGGGCTCATGTTACAGTATAGCGTGGTGAAATGGCCGCCCTTGCAGCTCAGGCCCCTATTTCAGCCCTTCTCACTTTATCAGACTCTGCTTACTTCCCAAATACTTTCTTCCAGGCTTTCAAAATTAACTAATATATGTATTTGAAGGTTAAATTTAAAGCAGTAACTTTTAGGGATCATTCTCAAATTATAACAGAGATTCTTTTTCTCCCTAAGCCAGCTCTTTGTGGGACAAAGAGACTGAAATTATTTGCAAATGGCTCATCTGCTTCTGTCCTGTCTCTGCACATTCTTGGTCTTTATTAGTTTTCTGGGCTTCCAACAATTCCCCTCTTGATCTCTGCCACCTCCATGCTCAGATTTAACTTCAGTAACAATTGTGGGTATTTTTTTGAGCACATGCACTCATTGTCTCAATTACTAGCCACAATCAAAGCTCAACTAATCTTTAGCTTTTATGATAATACTCAATCCTGCTTAGGTCAGAGGAAAAGTAAAACATAAGGCAAAGCAATTATTGCCACACTATTTTAAAGCATAAATATTTATATATTATTAATATATAAATATAAAACATATGTATTATATATAAACATATAAGTATGCACATTTACATATGTTTTAAATATTAATGACAGTAATTGCTTTTACATATATATATCATATTTGTTTTAAAATATTATATGTGTGTTGTATATTACATATATAATTTGTGAATATCCATTTATAGATATTTCTGTATAATATGCAATGCATACTTTAGCATGCATATGAAGCTCTCATTTAGAACCTGATACTAGAGATGTATTAAAAACTTCCTAAGTTTTAGTAGGTGATTTGATTTTGAAGCAAAAATATAAGTATTGGTTTGGCTATAATTGAGCCCATTTTAAAATTGCAGAAAACAAGAATAAAGTTTAACAAATATATACAAGACAAATTTTCATCACTAGACACATAATGAGACAGTAAAGCCACGGCGTGTCAAAGCTAGAAAAAATACCTAAGTCATGTTGGTAGGCAGATTTTTCTTCCCTGAGGGATGATAAACACTTAAGCATAGACGTGACTCAAGTCCCTGTCAGTTGATCAAAATAAGTCAGCATCAGTATCTAAGTCATTAAGAATAATGACAGTGAAGATAAAGATGATGATGATAGAAAAATGAAACCAAATATTTATCACACCGCCCAAACTGATACTAAATGTTTACTACAAAGACTGCCCTCATGATATAAATAGGACAAACGGACAGCTGTGAGAAAATGAAGAGGAGGACAACCCATTTCACTATTCCCAAACAGAGCCATTCGACTATGACAGAGACTGCTACCCACCCTGAGGACCATAACAAAGAGATTGATATGTGCTGTTTGTGCTATCACCATGGGAACCTTTCTCAACCAACATCATTGTGTTCTGACACCCTTCTTCACACCCTAGATGGAGTTCGAAAATCGAGGCTTTCAAAATAATGCTGGCATACTCCTTGTCGCCTCGGTCGAGAATTTAACCTTATTTTTTTTTAAATTGGTCAGTATTTTGATGTGGGAATCCCCTCTGTATGCTATGAACATGTTTTATTACTATTGGATAATAAAGAAGCTGCTTTGGCCTAGAGCAGGGCAGAATATAGCCAGGCTGGAAGAGACACATAGAGAGAGTGGGCAGAGTCAGGGAGACACCATGTAGCTTCTGAAGGAGACAGATGCCTCAGAACCTTTACCTGTAGGCCACAGCCACGTGGTGATTCACAAATTAATGGAAATGGGTTAATTTAAGATGTAAGAGTTAGCTAGAAATATGCATAAGCTATTGGCCAAGCGGTGTTGTAATTAATATAGTTTCTGTGTTATTATTTGGGTCTGAGTAGCCAGAAAATGAATGAGCAGTCTCGCCCTACAGTATTTGAATTATATTCCATAGTACCTATTTTCTTCAAGGTATGTTTTGATTGTTTTTCTAATATTTTAATATGTATTTGGGGTTGAATATCAGGGAAGCTAGGAGTTGCCTAGTAATAAATGAATGATATTGATTGTCACTTTTTCTAAGGCTTTTCAATTTAAATTTAGTGATATAAACCTCTTCTTCTGTTTCAGAAAGTGGCTTCTGAATTTAAAATCTCCTTTTCATGTTCCCAAGTTCAAATAGTTATCCTTGGATGGAGACATTTATCTGTTCATTCTCTGTGCCTTTGAGACTGAGATGGTCCACTGTTTGGAATTCTCTGTTTTCCAAGAGCAATCTGAGTGTCCACATTTCAATCATGTGACTTTACTCCTATCTTAGTTTCACGCTCAGAAATGCCTTGTGGGAACTAGAGAGGTGACTCAGCAGTTAGGAACACTTGTTGCAGATGTCCTGGGCTTGATTCCCAGCACCCACATCATGGGAATCGTCTGTAACTGTTGTTCCAGGGGTCGGATACCCACGTTGACTCCTACAGTCACCAAACATATACAAGGAGTATATACTTGTATGTGTATGTCATCTGTCATGTCTTCCTATTTTCCTTCCATCCTCCCTTCCTTTCTTTCAGGACTTATCCACTACAAATGACTCCTCTGCCGAGCCAGGCACTCTCCAAGTGATTGAAGGACGAATCTGGCAGGAAACACTGTTCTGACTATTACAATGTTTTCATTTGCAGTGAAAAACTCAAAATTCCACACAGCCCAGAGACTCACTGCTGAGGGGTAGGCAGCGTCTGGGGGAAACTCATTGCCTTCACCTCCATGAACACATGTGCGTTCCCTTTCTTCTTCAGAGATTTGCCAGAAGGAAAAGTAGCAGACCAAATCACATGTCCCTTAAATTGAAGATTTATTCTGTATAATTCATGGGGCACTTGTTACAGCCCGAAGCTCATCTGTCAGTAATGACAGCACCCCAGATGCCTGTGCTCTGTGATATCATCATCCTGGCATCTAAATTATGAGGAAATCCTGGAAGGGCATTTTAAGTAGAGGAAACAGCATGGATAAAGGCATGAAGGTGAGCAATAATCAATTATGTAGTGTTTACTAATTGTCAGGCAATGATCTAAGTATGGGCCATAAATTATCAAGTTAATCGTCCTAACCTTACCTAACAGACGTACAGAGAGGCTGTGTGACCTCTCCATATTCAAGCAGCCAACAGACAGGACAGTCAGGCTCGATCCAGGTAGTCAAGAGCACTCAGGACACACTTACCCTTACGTGTAAAATGACCGATTGAGAGATCATTAAAACCAGCGTCTAGAGTTGAGAGGTGTTGGGTTGAATGACGTATATCTTCACTAAAGGCGATAGCAAAACAAAGGGCTTTGGAGGAGAATAAGAACAATTTTAGAAATGCTAACTATGGGTTTTTACAGCATACAAAACTAGGAAAAGCCGATAAGTAATGGAAAATAAAGTTATGAAATCCAGGACACTAAGCCTGGGGATAATACTGTGGGAGTCAGATACGGCATATAAAAAGCCATGAAGAGGAGAAAATGGTTTAAAAGGTGTCTGTGGAGCAAAAAGATGAACCCTACAGGCAGAGAACCCTGAGGAGAAATGCTGCATGTTAGGGGGATGGAGGAAGGGGATCCAGGAAGACCATGAGCCATTTCAACATGAGAAGAAAAAAAACCTTAGTGTTGTAGAATTTGATGCTTTCTTTTTACCTTATGGTCTATAACTCCCCTAGAAATGTTTGTAAACAATAACTCCCCTAGAAATGTTTGTAAACAATCAACATTTGAAACTATGTTATCACTCAGCAGAATATGCATCCAGTGTTAATTACAAGCTGCAAAGGAATATGTCAACTTTTAAACACATTATTTTATATGGGACTTACTCTTGATTATATCTTCTTCTGAGTAAAGGCAGATGTTTCCTCTCACACTTCAGATCCCCTAGTATTACTGACTTTTTTTATAGATTTAAAAAAGATGTTATACTAACTCTGAGTAGAACACCATGTGAAATTTCCTTCCATCATCTTTCTTCATCTGGAAATGTCTTATTTCGTCACAGCTTCTAATACTTTTGAGCATCTAGAAAAATCATCATAAACTTTGCCATCCTGTGTTTCAAGTCAGGTAATGACTATATTACTGGCCAATGACTCGCCAGGGTCTCCTGGAGAATCTTAATGCTTTCTAGAATCATCTGTTCCACCTCTTATATATCCTAAATGTAGTTCGTTCAGGAGATGTTATTCAAATGAAACCAAGAATTCACACATGACAAGAAATCTATTTCCAATTCTCAGGGGGCTTCAAAATTTGAAATATTTTTAAAGATTTGCTGTTGCTGGATATATTTGAAATTTGGTAATTTAATCAATGTTAATCCACCCATCACTCCTTTTGACAGATTCCATTAGACCCTCTGCCCCACTGCCCCTTCCCATATTAAATGCCTTGCAGCTTATTGAGTGTGAGACATGAGTTGGTAGACTGGCCTGCGAGGCACTGAATAGAGTAAAAGAGGGATATAGATCTTCAAATAACTAAGGATTTATCTTTTGTCTTTCAAAGTGCTGAACTAGCTTCTCTTGTCTCTGTTTATCCAGTTCTATTAACTTTCTGATATCTTGTGTCCATTATCTTTGGTCTTTTAGGGACCCGCCACCCAGCTCCAAATAAAGCACACATGGAGGCTTACTATTTATGAATGCCCCGGCTTTAGCTTGGCTTGTTGCAATCCCCTCTACCTTTTGTCTCTAGGCTTTTTTCTTTTCCTACCTCTGTAATCTTCATGCTCCATGGCTGGCTGTGTGGCTGGGTGGCTGGTCCCTTCTTTTCTCACTCCTTGTTTTCTTGCTCCTCCTTCCTCTCTGTCCAGATTTTTCCTTATATTTATTCTATCTGCCAGTCAACCCACCTATCCTTTCTCTTGCTTCCTTATTGGCTGTTCAGCTCTTTATTAGAGCCACCGGGTGTTTTTGGACAGGCAAAGTAACCCAGTTTCACAGAGGTAAACAAACGCAACATAAAAGGAAGCAACTCATCTTTACATCATTAAGCAAATGTTTTATTATGCAGCACACTTTAAAATGATATTCTACAACGATTATATCTTGTCTGTCTCTTTATTTTTCTCTGTGCATCTGTCTTTCTGTTTCTCTTCCTGTATCTGTTTCTCTTTGTCTGGTCTGTGTTTCTGTTTCTCTGTCTCTGTGTCTCTGCCTCTCTCCTTTCTCTCCGTCTCATCTCTATCTCTCTGTGTCTCTGTTCGTCTCCCCTCTCTCTGACACACAACTCACACAATGCACATATACACACTCACACACACATGTACACCCACGTGCATGCACACACACACACACTCTTACACAGAGTCTACCTTTATTGTTAATATGCAAATGGGTGGGTGACAATAAGTTTTTTATAAAAATTTCTGTTAAAAATTATGGCATGAGATACATGAAACTAAGAGAAAGAATGAGTGCTGTGAGGTTATTTGCTCTTACTCTGCTGTTTGAATGGTTAACGTGGATGCTGCCATTGTATTTTATCAGTTGTGGCATTTGGTCCATGAAGGTGATGGAGCTTAAGATTTGAGGACACACATTTTCCAGGAACCTGAGAAAGGAGCCTAGAAACATTAGCATATGCTTATAGGATTTCATAAAATTTGGGAGGAATACACTAACAGCAGCCCAACAAGACTGCTGTCTTCTCTCATTTCCTGTCCCTCCAGATGGAGCAACCTTGGGACTATGTAGGCTTCGGCCATGGAGGAGGTAGCCCAGAAAGCTGTGTGTTTTGGAACAGTCGTTGCCAGGGTCATGTCTCTAAGAGGGTCAGTGTGACACATATTATCTCAGTAGCTTCTCTTCTCTTTCTCTGACTGTTTAGCTTTTCATAAATTCTAGTGTTTCCTTCGTTGGTTGCCTGGAAGAATTCCCATCAGGAAATCAACTGTGGTATTGTAACATTGATATATTAAGTGTATTGGTTAATTAAATGTATTGGTTTCTATATGTAAGCTTTCCTGTAGTTTTCATATAGTCCTTGGTATCATGAGCTGAATGACACTGGGAGGTGAAAAATGTTCTTTTCCTTTGAATGGCTGCCATTCGTGGTTGCCATGAGCCGCTTTAGATGTGATCTAAGGGGGTCTAAGAGCTGACTAGAAACAAGTGTATTTCTATCAATATTGCCTCAGGTTATTTATTTATGCTAACAAAATATTAATCAGTAGCGATTAAATTGGTTTGTTCTGAAAGAAAATAATTTTGCTATGAAAGGATACATTTTGCATATTTTATAATCTGATGGCTATAATGACGTGGCTAGAACGGGACCCTGAGATGCTCTGTAGATGACTATTTATCATCCTACAAGCTCAGAGAACTAGTCTTCTCTCTACAAGCGGTATTATTGGCCTAGATCTAGCATTATGTATTCAGAGTGTGACTCAAGGAAAGCAAAACATCATTTTGGAACAAGTAGTATGGATTTTTGCATTCATATTCAGAGAATATGAGTATTTAGAGAATAATACAAATAACAACTATGAAGCTGTCTAAAAGGAAATGAAAAGGTAAATATTATTTTAATAATTCACATAATTTTTTCTCATTTTTACACTTCTTATAAAGTTTCCAAAATGCCTCCTTATATGTGTGGTAAATTTGGTTAGACTAGCTCATTGAATTTTAGTTTTCCTTATTGCTGGAATATAAAAGAAACTATTTCATTGGATCAGCTTTATTTCCATCTGTTCCTTATGTGCTGAGAAAATAGAAAACTAGTGAAATATAACAGAGGAATCCAATCCTCTGGCAGTAACATATTTTTCTGTCAAAGAATGGCCTATTTCCTGAAGGAATAAAATTTGACTAAATGTTAAAAGAAGCTTTTATCCTTAAAACAACTTACTTTCTGTCTGACAAGAAATGATGGCTTAATTTCCTGCATGGTGAATGTGAATCTTCCTACCTCCATAACATCATATTTCATGTGAATCTTTCTGTGACCACATGACACCAAGCAAAACGAGATGTCCCAGTGATGGAAGCCCTCTCTGATGTTCCTGGATACAAATACAATGTGTTCCTAAGAGCATCCCTAACTGGTGACATCCAAGGAAGAAGGCTTTCTTCATCCCTGCACTTAGTCACAACGGTGTATATAGTAACATATTGTTACAATACTGGGGGTGTCTGTTTTTACACTCATGAGATACAGTCTGTATTGTGGACGAAAAGGTGCACATTTCCTTTTCTTTTGAAAGTATTGTATCAGACACACTTATCCATGATATTGATTGTATAAATACTGAGCACTCTATAATATTGCTTGATTTAGTAATGGAAAGCTACTACAAAGAAAATTAGTAAATTAAAGTGTGTTACTCCAGCTTGGTTGTTTTAAGTCACACAGAACATACAGGATGGCATTGTGGTGGAGATAACTAACAGAGCAGAATTCAGTTGGTTTGATTCTGCCGTTTTCTCCTATGGACACTGTCAGATGGCTTTCTTCAGATTTCATGAAGACGAAGATGCTCGTGGCCCAGGGTTAAGGTGTGCTTCCTGTGTTGCTGCTGAATCGCAGCTGATCTGTGCAGATCTTCCCCAATTCATCTTGTGACAGATGCCAGAAGTAGCAAGATAGCTGCTTGGCTTTAGTTTTGCCATCTGTTGTAAAACTAATTGGTCTTGCTGTTTTAATCAATGAACCAAAAGAATTTTCTGAGTCTCAGGGGATTGGGAGTCTACTAATCCACGCTTCATATTTATTTCAACGAACAACAAACAAGAAATACTTCTGTTTTACTAAGAATAATTACTTGTTCTGATTTATTTAAACATAAAATGCTACACTAATGAAATGTTAATTTAAAATACTTTACATATAGTGAAATTTTAATTTTGGGTGATAATCATATTTCTGTGAATTATTCTTTTGCTTTGCTTTCAATCCATCCTGTGTTCAGCTTCCCCTCCATTCTCTCCTCCCAGTCGCCACACACACCCTCTTCCCCAGATCTACCCCTCAGTTTCCCTTCAGAGAAGAGCAGGCCGCCCAGGAATATCAATTGAACATGCAAGATACAATAAGACTGGGCACATACCCTCATATTAGGGGTGGGGGAAGCAACCCAATAGGAAGAAAGGGGCCCCAAGAGCAGACAAAGATTCAGAGACCTCCCTGCACTCCTACTGTTAGGAGTTCCACAAAGACACCAAGCTAACAACTGTAACATATATGCTGAGGATCTAGTTCAGACCCATACAGGCTCTGTCATTTTAGCTGCAGTCTCTGCGAGGCCCTGCGAGCCCTGCACAGTTGATTATGTGTCCTGTATTCTCCTGGTGTCCTATTCTGTACCTGTCCCTCTTCTGATACTAGGTTTCCAGTGAGGGCAAGAGAACACCAGAATTCATCCCCTCTCGCAGTGTTTGTAGACAAATTTTGAACAAATGGCTGAAGAGTGTCATGTGACAGGAATGGGTGATGATGGCATCAAGAGATGGCATTTGACCAAGTATCCAAAGGAAGGGGGAGATAGTGAAGTGAGGGATGGGGTGTAATACACACAGGTACAGCAGAGCAAAAGGCAGGGACCAGCGCAAAAATCCCTTCTATAGACAGCCTTGGATTTCCCCTGGAGATAATGATAAATGAACAAAGGGAAGTTTTGAGCCAAGGGATGAAAAGAAAGGCTATACATTTCCAAAAGTCTGGACTGGAGTGGGAAGCTTATACACAAAGTATTAGATCCAAGTGACAGGGAGGCCAGGTGGGGAACACTCGTGGAAGCCCGAGTTACATTGGAGTGGTCTAGACTTCCGTAACAGCAATGAAACCAGACTCATTGCAAGTAAGTTAAGAACAGAATCTGGTCATTTATATCTTGGGAAGTTTATCTCAGAACACACATGGATTTGGGAATCCTGCTCAAGTGCAATAACGTGTTGAGTAGCTGCCCTACCCTCATTGAAGGTTGGAGTAAAGGCGCTAGAGAAATCTTAAATTCCTGAGTGTTTTTGGGAAATGATCCAATAATAAGCACACTATCCCCTGTGTTTCTAGACTACCGTATGGTAAGCCAAATCAAAGCGCCCACGGCATCTCATAGTAGACAACCTTATGGTGAGTTAGATCAAAGTGCCAATGGCGTCTCATAATAGATGACCTTATGGTAAGCTAGATCAAAGCATCAATGTTGTCTCATAGTAGACTACTTTATGGTAAACTAGATCAAAGCACCATTGGTGTGTCATAGTAGCTCCCATAACACACTACATAGTGAACTTCCTTGAGGAGGTTGTTCCAATATTGACAACTAGTGCTTCCCCAGATCAGCAAAGTTAGGACCTATGATTGTGACCCTTTGTGCTTTTCCAAGTTCCCTGGTGAGGCTCATGTCTAGTAAGGGCTTAGAACCTTGGCTTTGTATGCCTCGTGGTATTTAAAATACCTAACAATTTGAATTTGACTGACAGCTAATGTTTTTATTAATTAGGAAAATAAATCTATGGAAACTAAAAACTTGGCCAACAGATAGCAAAGAGGAATTTTAATAGTTACATCGACTTAGATTCAGTTCTCTAAATGCTTGTTTATTAGTGTTTCATCACATTTTTTGATTGTTTGTTTTTGTTTTTTGAGACAGGGTTTCCTCTGGTAGTCTTGGCTGTCCGGGAACTCACTCTGTAGACCAGGCTGGCCTCCAACTCAGAGATCTTCCTGCCTCTATCTCCCAAGTGCTAGGATTAAAAGCATACTGAAGGCATGAGCTATCACCACCCATTTTCCCACCATTTGTAACTTGGAAACTTACCTTCGTCTGGTTGCCAATGAGTCAAACATAAGAGGGCAGGAGGAGGATATGCATCTCTAGTGATTTAGGGGCATATAACCAACCTGAGCTACTTTCTCTCGCTCTTCCTGTTACTCTCTTGCTCGACACCAACCACAGTCCGTGGCATTTTCACCTTCCATTTTTTTCCAGTGTTAATTTTTATACGAATTTTAACCATACCAAAAAAAAATGTTTTAAGCCTGAATGTCAGTCACCATGAAGTGTTTTATTTTAGGTCTTAAATGTGAAGTCTTTAGTTGGGCAGCATTTCTTTTAGAAACCTCAGACGCCAGAGCTGACCTGGAAATCTCACTTCCCAGAAGAAAATGAGCTCGTTAATGGTGCTTGCCAGTGTCTGTGGTACAAATGCTCTAACTATTGACCAAAGGCTGTTACTGCAACATGACTGCATCACACATCTTTGTGAATATTTCCACCACACAAGACATAAATATCCTTGGGTATAAGTGGTAGTCATGTCCAGTTCTATATGAGGGAGTACTGAGCTCGACTCTATTCTGCTTTGCATTTTTAATTCCGGTTGGATCATTACAGTATATGATTGAGTTTTTAATATTATTTCCTAGCTCTCAAACTCCCCAGAGCCGATTATTGGTACTCAAAGGCATTTTACACTGACCCTAGCACACCAGCGTACCTGACTTCCTCATTGGGGCAGAATTTCCTGAGTCCGTATTAATATAATGATGAACATAGAACCTGGAAAAATATTGTAGCTATCAGGCCACAAGAGAATCAGGTTTGGGTGCAAAAACATGGTCAGCGCTAGGGACATTTAGAGCAGGAAACAGCAGGGTTCCATCAAGGCAAGCAAGCAGGTGTCTTGGGCAGAAGGCAGCTGGGTAAGCTGGGTCCATACTAGGCTGAAGTTCCAGGAAAAGTCAAGAGTTCTATGCTTGTTATGTTTAGATACACATAGATGTCTAAAGGTATAAAGGTGTGGGGAAGTTGTCGTCATAGCGTTATCTGTCATTTTATGAAGTCCACGTGAGGAACTTCAACCCGTTCCTTACTCTGCTGTATTCAGTAACTTCTTTGCCTGATTTCTGTGGTAGTAATTTGATGTATCCGTGTTTGCCTATAGTCACAACTGACCCCGATAACTATTCGGGGAGGCACACTTTGTACTACCAACAATAATTCACTCTTTAGCCCATGCCACATAGGTGATTCCAGAGAGACGGTAGGATTTACTTGTCTATCAAGAGCCCAATCATCCTCTGTCCTCAACCTGTAGACAAGAGTAGCATATAAAGCAGAGTTTCTCAGAGCACAGCACAGTCTGAGCACTCACTGACTTTACCGTAGAACAGGGCATAGCTCATCTCATGCTGTTCAGCTGAACAGAATGACTGATGTTAGACTCGCTGGCTGCGTATCTTTCCCAGAAGGCAAGCGTGGAAGACCAGGCCAGTGTTGCAGAGTCTAGGGAGTACCAGCTAATGGGAACACACTGGTTTCCAGTTGGGGGAAATGTGTGCATATAGAAAACAGAAGAGATTCTGATATCTGACGGATATGATAGTGCAGAGAGAAGTTTAAGAAATAAGCAGCATCCCTCTTCAGTCTTTGCTCAATGAGAACGAACTTCCAAATGGGTTAGATTTTAAATAATATTGCTGTGAACTTCATTTTGAAAAGTTCTTACTTAAGCCTGTCTGAGTAAGGAGGGAAGGCATCCCGTGTACGTTAACACATAAGAATATTTTTAATATTTAAGAACAATTTGTTGAAGTCTTTCAAATGCCAACTTGTTCAACAATATGCCATAATCACTAACAATTAATTATATATAAATTTTAAGACACTTACATGGGTTAATTTTTGTAAATATGTAAGTTAAATTTTTCAAAGAAAGCTACTGATTTTTAACTCAGTAACACTGAGATTTCTATACTACCCTTCTTCCTAATGAAACAGGCAAGACAAGTTGGGCATGTGCTCTCAGCCTTCGAAATATCAGGATGGTTAATGTAACAGAGACCCTGGAGACTTCGCTGTCCTTTAATCTAAATTAGATGCATGCATTTTTAGAACTGACAAATCATCAGGAGATGGGCCTTGGTGCTAAGGCACAGCATTGTTCTCCTGTGCACTAAATGCAGACACTTCTGCAGTTAAAGCTTTACAGTGATATATTATAAAGCAGTTCTGGTCACTGTGTGTCCCGTTTTGTGTCCTCTGTCATTACTGCACGAAAGAGCAATTTGTAAAATACAAAGACTAACAAAGAATTGATGGAAATCTTCTAGGCAAATGATGTTTTCTGTTTTCTCCTTTAGAGTTTTGGAAATTTTGTGACTAGGGTTAAGAATTGTTCAGTTATGCTGCAGGTGGTGAAAGGTGTCTTGATTTAAACAATAGTGCAAAAGGAAAAACCAAACCTGTGACCTTTACTGGGATGTTTTCTCTCTATTTCCTTTCAGTTTGGACATTTCAGTTAAGAACCTTTTCTAAAACAGGCCATTGAATTTGCTTATGTTTCACTTATTTTTTCTCTACTTTCCCTGTTGATTTGACTATTACTTTCATCAATCAGGTTTTCTCTTCAGTTTAAACTGCTTTTGTGGTGGATGTGAAAATTCACATCCATTTGTATAATGGCTTCTGAATGGAATGGATTTCTTATGAATTATATTACCATCAATCATATTTGTGAATTTGGGCGTCTGTGTTAGAAATGAAGAGCTATTGCACGGAAGTAAATCTCTCATTAATTTCTATTTAGAAAATACTATTATTTTTCACTCCAGGCCCATGTTTTTCTATGCTACAGGCAAGAACGTTGCAAATAACCAGCAGGTGTTATTTTTTTTTTCCTCTTCAGTTTGGCTGCCCACTGGAGTGAAAACCAGTGCATCTCAGTAACCATTCAAATCACAGTTCTTTCATATAGTGATCATTTGAACTTTATAAATCACTTAACCTCCTTGAGTTCACTATCTAGAAGGTGAGAGTTAAAATAATCCAAGAAAGTCATTTGTGTGTCCTAAAGTGCTCTAGCAAAGTCATGTTTCCTTGGGAAGTTAAACTGAAGAAATAGGAATTACAAAATGAAAAAAAAAAAAGGCGGGAGGGAGGTAGATGTAAGAGTATGTTTGAACAAAGACATACTGCAGAAAGATTTGTCGGTCCCAGTGGGATTCAAACCATAGCATCAACAGAATCATCAGAAAACCTATTAACTCAGTCATTGCTGGACCTCCATACTAGAGTCTTTGATTCAGTATGTCAGAGTTGCCTTGGAAATTAGGTTTCCTAAAAGTTCTTTAGTGAACTAAAAGCTGCTAAACCAATACACATTTTGGGAACCACCATTCTCCATTATAAATTAGAATGATTATTTTTAATGCCAGCTGATCATAGCTAGAAACATAGATAAATATATTATACCACCCCACAGGGTCACAATGTACTGAGTAATATTATATCCATAAGGTTTGCTACTTTCCATAACAGCAGTTTACAAGATAATACCACTGACTTCATTTATCTGCCCATGGTAAATCTTTTATTTCAACCTTAATTATTAATGTTAACTTTCACGCCACATAGCCCACAGCAAGTATGTCTGTATATCTACATGCAAATACATAACTGATAGAATGAATGCAAGGAAAAGAGGTGGCAACAGAGTTGGAAATGTTTGAGAAGCTGGCTGAGTGTCTGTGTCGATAAGATAACGAGCCAGACTAGTGCTAGGATCTGCTGCAGTAGCTGCTTGAGTCAGGGCCACAGGGAGAGCAAGGCTACAGAGTCCAGCCGCAAACTTGAAAGACAAAACTGGAATGTCAGAGCAGAAAAAGCAGGTTTGGGTCCAAGTCCAGAGAAGTGAACAGGTAGACAGGAAAGCAGTCGCGTGACTATGTCTGCATCCCCTGCTCAACAGTCCTCGGCACACACACACACACCCCAGAGAGCACAGGACGGATTGGGGACCAGCCAGTGTAGAACAAGGTATCTATCACTTTCCAGGATGCCCATGAGAAAGTTACACTGAGTTCTTCTAGTACATCTGATAAGCTCCTGAGCCTGGTTTCCCGGTACTTTAATAGACCCATGCGGCCCTTTGGTTTCAATTCACCCCAGAAAATTTATAGGGCGGCTCGCTCTCTATTCTCAGGAATAAGTAAATCACTTGCCTATCTGCGCTGGATGGTGGTTCCTGACAGAGTTGTGGTTTGTGGGCTCCTCGGGGTCATCATTCCCTCTCCAGGGAATTCAGGAGCTGCTTGGAAAATGCAAGGTCCTAGTTTAATGGGCAGCCTGAAAAAAAAAACCCACTATTTTATACAATATGCAATATGTTAAGGAAGACATAGGCATATATATTATATTTCTAGAAAATTCTGTGATGAATTTAAAGTTGTTTGACTAGTACAAGTTATGAGGACGCTGTACATTATAAATGAGAAGGATTTTTAGGGCCATGTGTTCATTTAGCAAAAGTGGCTAATGTTTGCTGGAAGAGACTTTATGCTGGGTAGAGGCCAGGATGGTGGTTACTGGATGGATCATTAAGAAACAAAAGTCACCGTGTAATTTAGAATTAGAAACACGTAATTAAGAATTTGCAGGGCATTTAGAGTTAATCTTCATCATTTTCCAAATGAGAACATGGAAGCAGAGAGGAGAAACTTAACCAAGAGGAGTTAATGAAAAGCTTATGAAATTACAGGTCACATGGAAAGCTCCTAGTAGGAAACAGACAAGACTGTTTCACCCATTGCTCATTCTCCTCCCCAGTATTGCCACTTAAAGATATCTTCTTACTCAACCAGGTGAAGAAAAAGGAAGTGTGGACCATAGACGTTCACATTCTGCTTCCCTGGATAGCGGGAGACAGGTTGAGAATCTCGTGGGCATTTCACACCCAGTCACGACTCAGCCTGTCAATCGCATGGACTCAAAATGAAAGTAAGATACTTACTCTTAAAAATCGATACATTTTCTTTCTAATTATGCAGTTAATAAGGACTCATTAACTTGTCAAGAATCAATTAATTTCTCATTAATGTAGCCTAGGTTAAAGGAGAAAGGAATGCAAAGTCAATTTATCTTCTGATTTTTTTCTGGATCCCTACTTGCCAGTGTTTAAAATTTTCATCTCCCAAACTGGAGTCCCACCTGCCTAATAGCTCAGTCTGTTGTTTGCATTAATATGCAAATCAGCTCGTTCACATTCTAAGGTGGAGTCAAACACTTCTGCAGGGGATGGGCAATTATGATGAAGAATTCTGTGGGTGATTTGGGGGTGCAAATACATGGACTACCGGTCCTTTTTCTCCCCATCTCAGGCGAAGCTGTCTTAGGAGATTCAAGCAATTGTATTCTTTCTGTACTACAGCAGTAGATTGGTTTGTTACCCTTACAGAGAATCAATCAGCTGGAGTCAAATCATTTGGTCCAGGATCAACAGGCACGGTCTGTCCTTTAGCTATGCTACCAAAGATCTAAAATGTGTTTTGGTCAAGATTTTACTTGCTGCTCTTTGAACTGGCCTCTACCGCTAAAGAGAGAAAGGTGATTTCTATGCGGCAGAGGGTGAGAATTCCGGTTTCATTTAGTTTTACTCTGCAGCCAGAGAAGTGTGGTGAATTTCATTTATATCCATCGAGGTGTGGTGGTATTCTTTATACAGAGTACACACTCAGTTCTCATTTATAACAGATGCTCGAACTCATCAGCTGTGGACCCCCTGGCCCCAGAACTGACCTGTTTACTTTATAAAATATCTTTGCTCTCTCAATTAGAGTTCCTAGGAGATAACAAGTTTGAAGCATATCGTTGAAAGCCCAACTCTCTGAACCATCTTCATGAGTCATTATTTTCACGCTCAGAGTGTTAACTCATTTGAGAGAGTAATATAAATTTTCATAGTAGCGAAATTTTTTTTTACATTTTGTTACTGTAGATAAATTGTCATCGCCCAAAATTTCAAATCCATAAGGACTTTGTCCATTGATTGTTATTGTGTACATATATGTATACCGCAGGCCTGGCAAGCTGTAAATCTCACCACCTGTCTGGATGAGGGAGATGGGAAGGAAGGAAAGCTTGCCACTGGTAAACAGCCACATGGGGGAGCAGCTGAGAGAATAACTCCATAGCAGACGAGGGAGGGAGCTCAGAGTGTGGGGGAAAGCACACTAGTCTGTCTTCAGAATCTAAAAGAAGGAAAAAGAGGTAGAAGGAAAACTCAAGGCTATGGTTGTTTTATCAATTTTATTGTGGATTTTAAGGAGTCAATGGCTTACCATGCTCACTGCTGAGCGTGGGCACCACGGCCTTGGGATTTCTGTTCTGAGACACTGGAGATAGATACTAAAGCGTAAACGCTGGATGGGTGGCCAATCCGTTTAGCGAAGCTTATTTTGCGGTCCTTACTCTTCCTTCTGAGGCTCTTGTTCATCTATCGTGGTCTTACTTGATGACGGCTATTTTCCTGCTTCCCATCCTCTCAGTGCTCCAGTTCATTAGTTAAATATCAGGTAAGATGTGCTCGTGCATTTCAAGTAAGGGTAGAGGCCTGGCGCTCCTGCTTCTGTTTCTCACATATTCACGAATTCCCCTGAGATTTTTGTCATTCGTTATCCAGCCTGACTTTGATGTGAGTAATTATTCAGGGCCATATCTGAGCTCATGATTCCTATGTGTCTGCCTCCTAAGTATAAGTCTAAGGGTAGATGAAGGACTCCTAAACGTGTGCTGTTTTCTCAACATGCTTTAACAATGTTAATGTTAAAATCCTTATATAAAAGAGAATATAAGAAACATTAAATACCTCCTAAGTATACCAAGAAAGGAAGAAAGAAAGAAAGAAGAAAGGAAGGAAGGAAGGAAGAAAGGAAGGAAGGAAGGAAGAAAGGAAGGAAAGAAGGAAGGAAGGAAGGACGGAAGAAAGAAAGGAAGGAAGGACGGAAGGAAGGAAGGAAGGAAGAAAGGAAGGAAAGAAGAAAGGAAGAAAGGAAGGAAAGAAGAAAGGAAGGAAGGACGGAAGAAAGAAAGGAAGGAAGGACGGAAGAAAGAAAGGAAGGAAGGACGGAAGGAAGGAAGGAAGGAAGGAAGGAAGGAAGGAAGGAAGGAAGGAAGGAAGGAAGGACACAGGACAAAGACAGAAAGACGGACAGGCCTCATGACTCTGACTCCATAGCAGATCTCACCAGGAGCAGCTTTCCTGGCAAGGAAAGTCCAGTTCATTAAAGAAATAATTCCTCCACCCGACCCTAAGTCCAGTACTTCATTAAAGAAATAATTCCTCCACCTGACCCTTTAGCTTAACGTGAATCAGCCTTCCTCAGTGGTGGTCTCCTGACAGAGCGACTAACATTTGAGATGTTAGATATCCACCTAGAGGTGCATTCAGTTCTTGTGGCCAGGAGGAAATAGCTTTTCCTTAAATGCCCTTCAATGCTACTGTAACAAAGTTATCTGCGATGCGACGCCTCACACTCAAAAAGACTTGTAAATTAGTAGGTAAACACAGTCCAGGATTTATGAAGACCAGTGAAAATGGGAATGGAGGACTCCTCATTCAAAAATAATAATTTTTTTCCCGTTTTTCTTTTACTATTTTTTTGAGACAGGACATTTCTATGTAGCCCATGCTGTCCTGGAAGTCCCCGTGTAGATCAAGCTAACTTTCAACTCACAGAGATTTTGTTTCTACCTTCCAAGTTGGTGGAAAGGAGTATGATCAAAAATTATTGAATGGAATTTTCAAAGAATAACTAAAAGTATTATTTTAAAAAATTCTTATCTCCCCTCATGGTTGAGCTCCAGTGTGCTGTGTAGGAAGGACCCGTGTTTCAATGTCTCCAGGACAGAATCTTACCTCCCCTCATGGTTGAGCTCCAGTGTGCTGTGTAGGAAGGACCCGTGTGTCAATGTCTCCAGGACAGAATCTTATCTCCCCTCATGGTTGAGTTCCAGTGTGCTGTGTAGGAAGGACCCGTGTGTCAATGTCTCCAGGACAGAATCTTCTTCTCAATCAGGTTTCCTTGCTGCTTTGCTTTGTTAGTGTAGTACTCTAGGCATACGAGGAAAGTTATTCTCAAGAATTCACTGAACATATTAAAATTATATGAACTGTCTCCTTGCAGTTACCAAGCATTCCATTGCCATCCTTGTCAAACTTTTAATAGGTAAGTACTATATTTGATTACATCACATAAGACAACAAAACTCTTACCACTTCATATTAGTTTGGAACATCAAATAAGCTACATTGTTTTCCTGAGTTTGGAAAATCCTTTCTTTTTAAATATCTATTTATATGTATACAATATTCTGTCTATATGTATGCCTGCAGGCCAGAAGAGGGTACCAGACCTCATTACAGATGGTTGTGAGCCAATATGTGGTTGATGGGAATTGAACTCAGGACCTTTGGAAGAGTAGGCTCTTAACCACTGAACCACCTCTCCAGCCCCGAGTTTTGAAAATCCTAAATCATCACATAAAACACACTTCTAAGAGAATTATTATTAATAACATTAGAGGTAAGGTTGTGTTATCTTGTAGTTACAGAAAATACCAGAAAAAAATAATTCCACAATAGTGGATATGAGAGAGAATCCAACAGATAAAACTTTGAATGGCAAAACCTAGGACAATTTGACTACCGAATAAAATATACAGAAATGAACTAGAACCCAAAACATTAAAAGAAATCTCCAAAGTCGCTAATAATCTAAATAAGTGTTTATGTAAATAAACAAGCCAGGGACTTGAATGACACCTGAGTGAGTACTTGCTGCTTTTTTGAGGACCCACACTTGGTTTCCACATCAGAAGCTCACAACCATCTGTAACTCCAGTGCCATGGGATTCAACACTGTCTTTTGTCCTATAAAGTTATCCACATACAAGCAGCATAAAAGCGTAAACACATGCACATGCACACACACATATGTACACTCATGCACGCGTGCACACATAAAAAAATCTTGGAAAAATAGGTTAAGAGTAAAAGGCAAATTTACTTACAAACAGGTTCCAAATATGTGCAATAATCTACTGCCTTTAAGAGTGGGTTGCACATAGCATCTGCCTTAGAAAGGCCCAGTACGGAAAAGAAAGTCAGCAAAGTAGAGCAAACAGATTCCAGCCAGATAAATGAGGTTAACCTCATCGGTTGTAAAGCATATAACAGCAGGTATTCATTGCTACCTACTTACATATATACTTACATACATTCATAAGTACAACTGGTTCAATCTGTATAATGTTCCATGTATGTATGTATGTTTTCAGGACTGACCATATGGTTTCAGGCAAATAGTTGGTATACTCATCCTTCGGGAAGACTTTTACTCCTGATGGCAGGATTCTTTAGTTGCCTGTAGTTCTCTGTGTAGGTTTAAGGCCTCACGTACTTTTGCCTATTCATTTTGGCTTGTCTGTTGGTGCTGTCCTTGTTCTGAGCAGTCATAAAGTCTGGTGAGACTTTCTGGGTGTTGCTTCTGGCATTATTAGGAAACACAACCCCACAGCAAACTGCCTGATCCTCTGGCTCTTGCAGTTTTTTCTGCCCTTTTTATGCCTGAGCCCTAGGCATGAGAGCGTGTTGTCAGTGCATCCATTGGAATCAGGCTCCGCAACTGTGAATTTTGATTGGCTGCAGTTTTCTGAAGCAGTTTCTGTTCATTGCAAAGAGAAGATTCCTTGGAAAGGAGCAAGAACTACACTTCTCTTGGCTATAAAGACATATATTGAGAATGCAGGTAGAGATAATGGTGGTTGGTTGTAAATTCTCTTCAATGATCCATGACTTTATTAACTCCAGCTGCACTGAAATTTGTTGACAACTGACATCAGTGGAAAAGAATTATGCTTTGAACAAATATTGTGTACAGTAAGATGGCTGCCTGAGAGAATAAGGTTTTTCTCAGGTATATTTTAGAAAGGCTCAGTCTCTTGAGAATTTACCTTAGTGATTGAGCTTGTATAAAAATTTCAAATTAATTAAAATTTACAAATAAAAAAAATGCAAAACTATTTAAAATGTCTTTTGCATATTGCAATTAAATGCAGATGTTTCATAATTCAATGTTTGTCTCAACATGGTTTATATGTGTACCAAATTATAAAACTTATGATACTTTGTACTAAATTACCTGCTTTAATTTTGCACTACTGTTTGGGAACATTCATGGAATACATGCTTGATATAAAATGATTTGCAAATGTGACTTTTTCTCCTTCCCAATCAATATGCATTTGCATATTTTCTTGTTTCCTAGCCATGGTTTACCTGAGTACCGCACGCTTAATGATTCCATTCTTGTACCTTGCATTGCAGAAAAGAAAAATAGGTAATTTTTAATGCGGTTATATTTCCTTTGTTGTATGTTCGTCACTTTGGATCAAATTGCATTAGTTTATAGCTCAGATTTTAGTAGCTGTCTACCTTCTATTCTTATTTATTACAGAATGGTTCTGCTATAGTCTGTCTTGTCTACATCCAGTAGAAAAGCATGTGTGTCTTCAGACATTATACACAGTCTCTTCCATCTTAAGATTTATGAGGAGCATTGTGCCTGTGATCCACAAGAGGACACAGAGCATCCCGAAATACAGGCAGCCTTTCAAATTCAAGAATTTGTTAGTTGGGAGAGACTGTGTCTGGCAAAGAAGAAAATCTGCTTTTTGAGAGGCACAGTGACCAGGAGTGTATCCCTCCCACCTCAGACTATTAGATAAGAGAAGTCAGGTGGGAGAACAATGGCCCTAAGACCTTTATTAGCTTCCAAATAAGCTTTAATATACAACTCTTACTAATAGCCAACATCAAAGGTCCTGCCTAACCTGTGTAACCTAATGACTATGAACCATCTTTCAGTTATATTGATTGGTCTTCAGCAAAACTGCTTTCTCATGTGATAAAACCTGACGCATAGAACTTATGAGCCGGTTATTTTTTTGAAGGCTCTGATGGCGTAAAAGGTCAAAATACATTCTTCTATAGATTGCATTTTAAGAACGGTAGATAAAGTCTGATAGAGATAATAGTGTTTAATTATATTTATTAATATTAATTAGTGTTCTTGATAAGCTCGTTATTGTACAAAATGTAGCAATATTAACATTTGGAAAAGTAAAGCTTCTTGCCAGTAGCTTAACCTAATGCTTTGTTATCACTGGCATGATTATGAGTTAATTAAATTTAAATCATTTTATTTTTCTAACTTAGTTTGTTCACCGAATATTTTACAAGTATAGAATCTATATTATTTGTGGATATATGTAACAAACTAAGAAGGCATGACCTAACATAGTTTATTAAAAGTCAGTTGTAGGAACCTTCTGCTTACTTCAATTGCCCAGATTTTTCCTGGATTACTTGGTTTATTAGCTCTTAATGTTTTCAAGTTCCTTGTGTATTCTAGAAATTAATCCCCTCTCAAATAAACAACAAGCAAAAATGTAATCTCATTCTATAGAATATTGTCTCCCTCTGCCAGATGTTCCCTTTGCTGTGCAGAGCTCTCTAATTAAATGCAATCACATTTGCCAGTTCTTCAAATCATCAATGCAGCTGTTAGAGTCCTTTCAGAAAGTATTTGTCTATGCATTTGTCTTGTGCTCTAACAGCTTCGTGATCATCATGAAAAAGATAAACCATCACAAATGATAGTGGGGTTCGTGATGTGGTGGTTTGAATACAATTTGCCTCCATTATCTCATAGGGTGTGGCACCTTTAGAAGGTATGGCTTTGTCAGAGTGAGTTTGACAGGTTGAAGGTTTGTCACTATACGGGCGGGCTTTGAGGTTTCCTATACTCAGGATACCACCCAGTGTCTCATCTGACTTCCTGTTGCGTGCAAGATGTAGGACTCTCAGTTATGTCTTTCTGCACATGGCCATGCCCTCAGTCATGATCATCATGAATTGAACCTCTGAAACTATAGGTGAGCCACCCTAAATAAATGTTTCCAGTGTAAGAGTTGCTGTGGTCATGCATGGTGTCTCTTTACAGCAATAGAAACCTTAACTAAGACAGAAGTTGGTACCAGCAGTGGGGTGTTGCTCTGATGGACCTGGCCATACTTTTCTCAACAGAAATTTGGACTTTGGTACTTTGGGTTAGGAATGCTTGAAGCGATGCTTGATGTGTCCTATGGTAGGAGCATTGAAGACAGTGGTGCTGAATATGATTTGATAAACTATGGAGATCAAGAGGTTGCAGAAGACAAGAATTTTAGTATGTTGCCTAAAGATTCTTCTTGTGATATTTGGTGAAGAATGTGCCGCTTTTGCAGTAAAGGAAAAAAAATCTGAATGGAGTTAGAAATCTGAAGGGCATCTTGACATCAGACATGGAGATACAGTGTTTGAAGTTTTCCCAGATGGTTTTTGGTCTTGCTTTGGCCCCATACTTCCTCACTATGTTCCCTTCCCTGCATTTT